>QKMX01065879.1:0-20394 GCA_003401595.1 Venustaconcha ellipsiformis | reverse complement strand
ATTATTATTATTATTATTATTATTATTATTATTTGTCGTTTATTATTTTTATAAAGTCATTAAATAAGAATGAATTCGTTTTTAATGCTTTATTTAATGATAGCTGTGGAATATTCAATCAGAGCTATTTTATTTCTCCATGGTTTATCATCGTTACACATCACGTTTGTGTCATAACCTATTGTTTATTTAGACGTGTGTATATTACGAAGTTCATACATATTTACATATTTGGATTTTTTTTTACAATATGTCCTCAAGGCATATGACACGCTGACGAGAAGGAAAGCAAATTATTTTTTTAAAAGTATATTTAAAAGTAAGTTCCAACATGTTTAATGGTGCATATCAATGTAGTAGTGTGAAAATAAAGGGTTGGCTCTTTGGTCATGTACATTTCACTGGCTCTATCCCCACTGACTTTTACCCATCTTAGTAAGCAAGCCACGCAAGTTATGCACATTGTAGATTATTAGCATTATTAATCCATGAAGTTGGAGTGGTCACACAGTGCTGTAGGGCAGTGTTACGTATAATTTATATCTTGTATATTATTTTCATATAGTTTTTATTAAAGTCTTTTAGTGATGACATTTTTAATTCTAAGATCCCTTGAATGGTCTCTGTATATAAATAGAGTACATGTATAATACGTGTTACAATTTCCATTAGTGACGTGAATAAGGTCAAAATAACATCACTTGATCCACTGAGGGCATTTTTACTATAGGGAGATCAAACGGCCGTAGTTTTTGGATGGATAAAAACGTCGACATGATCATTGAAAATGTATTTCACAATATTATACGATTAATTCTAGCAAGTCCAAGTATTGTTTTCCTACTGGATATTAAGTGATTATATCAATAGATATTTATGCAGCATTCCTCATTCTGGAGAATTATATCTGTCATGACAGATCTGCATTGAGAACTTTGATTGACTGATTTATTTCAACTGATAACCATTCGTTGGAAATTATTCAGAGACTTGGATATATTAATATCCTTGGATTTTACTGTGAAGAATTCAAGAACATTTTTGGAACTTAATATTCTTTGGATTTACCATGAATTCAGTTAAAACTTTTGAATATTAAAAAAATGATTTTTCTGTGGTGTTGCACATAAGCATATTAAAATTTACATTTGAGTACCTTTTGGAGGATATCCAGATTGCCTTGAAATTGGAAAAATGTTTGGAAATGTTAGGAATTTATACCATACTGTAATTTTTTTCACTTTGTATTTTAGAAAGTAACTTATATTTTATATATTTTATACTATTGTCACTTCACTCACATTCTCTTGTATAATCCACTTCCCATTGCCAGATTTGCAATCCCTGAATCTAGTAGCCATTGTTGAGTGGTTTATTTGATGATTTTACTAACCGCAATTAGCATTGTTTCTATTGATAGTATAACTGCTTTTGATTTTACCTCAAAAGACATCTAATGATGTCTAATCAGGCCTGATTGAAAATGATCTCAATATGACAACAATATATCCACAACAGCAACTCAGTTGAAAATGTTTTTGCCACTGAAGGATACAAGAGATGGTTTCAACACTCAACAGTTAAATGGAACAAATAGTCATAGCTTGATTTTCCGGAAATTGTTTTCCACTTGGTTGATCATCATTTCATTTGAGAGGCTCTTGTTTTCCTTTGTTTGTTGCTTTAATTTTTTCTATTTATTTTTTTCTTTTCTTATATCATTTTTTAATTTACTTTTTGAACCTCAAGCAAAATCCATTTAAGGCAGAAATGAAATTATACACACATTTGTTTCTATCTGTAGATGACATCATTAGATTGACAGGCCATTACAGCAATGTTTTTTCACACACTTTTGAAAAATGTTTTGGACATTGTTTGTTGTTTTGCTCATTAACACCATTTTAGCATAATTAAATAAAAGTCACTAAAAGAAGGCAAACTAAATTTTATATTTGTTTATAAATGTAGGTTGTTTGATTTTGTTTTCAGGCCATTATAGCAGCTTTTCACAACTTTTTGATTTTTTTTGTGTGCACAAATCATGGTATCACAATGAAACAAAAAGTACATGAGACAGAAATATGCAACTTTTTTCAAAATATGTATGTAGTTATATGTCCTGATTGCATTTGTTTAATTTCTGCAGTGTCTGAAATTATATTTGCATTTTTTGAAATAGTTTTGGATTTGTTTTAATGAAAATGTATTGGCATGATTAAGTAAGAATAACATCAGGTAGACTACTGAAATTTTGTATGCATGTTTGTATTTACTTGTAGATGTCCTAATTGATTTCATGAACATATATAAGTATTTCTCCAAATTTTTAATTTGTTTTACAAAAAATTCTAGTTCTGCATATCTACAGCTTTACAAACATAAATTATTTCAGGTTTTTATATACATTTTTGAAATTATTGGATTTTTTAAACCAAAACATTTTTATTAGCACAATTAGCACAATTAATCAAAACAAATACAAGGTAAGAAAATTAATTAGACATTTGTTTTCGTATGTACATGAATTGATTAGTACTTTGACCATTGAAGCCAGTTAAAATTATTTTAAACATTTTTTTAAACTATCCGAGCCATGACTTGAGTTTAGTAACTTTAGGAATAACAACCATTTGATTTGGAATAGTTAAATTTGACATGCTTGCTGGTATACATATCTATGTAACCTGCTTACATTTTGAGGCCATTTCAGCGGTAAATTGATTTTTCCACACATGTTTTACATGTTTGATCTTAGACTATATGACAAAAACCTTGTTATTTTGATCAGGCAAATGCCTTCTGTGGTCAAGAACTGAAATTTGGTATGTTTGGAAGGCTATGTAGACAACCTAAATTAGACTTCTGTATCATTAGAGGAATTTTTCAATTAGGAAAAAAAAACCTAAAAAAAACAAAACCTATATGTATTACACTTTTTGATCTGCAAGGCTCAAAGGGGTTTTAAATGTTTAAGAAACAAAAATGTATTCACCTGTTAATGAGATAATCAAGGTCATGTTTGAATGAGTTTGTTGTCACTATGAAGACAACATATTTTTGAGTTTCATGAAAAAATGGCCAATATTTTTTTTGCAATCAAATGATTTTTTAGTTACCAATTTACCCTACATGTTAATATGGTATTGATTGAAATCATTTCTGTCTTAATGTTTTTATCACTGTACAGAGTTTTTGATCATAATTAAGTCAGCTTATAATGACAAGATTTAAAGACTGAGGGGTAGTTTCCAGAGTTTTGTTAGTTGCATTGCCAGCTGCATTAAAATTACCCATGCTAGTGATGTCAGATGTACCTGTGCAGCATTTTAAAAATCATTAATTTATTTTCATATTTGGATTTATCTCATTTAAATATTCAGCAGTATATTTGGATTATTTTACCAGTATGCCATGAAAGTTATGGACCTCACAACAAGTAAAGCGGAAGAGAGAGAATTGGCTTTGCAGGAGGCAGATGTATTGAGGAAATTCAACCATCCTCATGTGCTACACTACATCACCTCCTTTGAGAAGGATGGGTTGCTATGCATTGTGACAGAATACTGTCCTAATGGTGATCTTGCAGAATATCTAGAAGCTAGGCAGGACAAACATTCCAAGCTGGAGGAAAATCAAATCCTTACATGGTTTTTCCAAACAGTCCAGGCTTTGAAGGTTTTTGTATCTTGTTCTCTCGCTCTTGCTCTCACTCTCTATCTTTCTCTTTCTCTTCCCTTCCCTCTTTCTCTCTCTCTCAAAATTTTCATAGCATGACCAATCAAGTCAATTGTTAATCAAGCAATGAACCAACAAAAGGACTGCTAATGAAATTATCTATATTATTTTACATTGTCTTAAAAGAACTAATTTTGTATTGCCATTTCATTGATAGATAGAATACTAGCTTATGGCTTCATAATAATGGGAAAAATATCTTCATACTTATCTATATTTTAATGTATAGTCCTTGAGAAAATTTTGGATTTTTATTGCACTGAAATATTCAACATTTATTAATAAAATTCCAAAGAACTGAATACTTTTAAGGTAAATTATAAAACCTAAATCATATTATTGCAAACAAATTATGTCTATGATGACATCAACACATGATAAAGAAATTGACACACACTGACCTGGAATTCAGAGGATATAGTCCATTTCAAAGGTGCTGGATGAAAAATTACTGCTAATATTCATGAATATTAAAAAGAAATTGGGGCCTCTTGATATTTATCCAATTGATAAGGACATAAATTGTTTGTATTTTAATAGTATTTAGACTTTAGTGTCCTTACATATTGAAATAGATTATATCTTTTGCATGTCATTTGAATGAACATAAATCACTTAGGTCTCTATTTTATGATTGCAGCAGGAATTTATTTTGTTTGCAGTATTGTGATTTTAGCTGTATTGAGTTTTATCTTTTACTCAATACTATTATGCAGTAACAGTTTTCAGCAGTTTTCCTAACTTTGGTTTTGTCGTTATTACAATCCATAATGTACAAAAATTAAAGCATTTTGTTTTATCAGAAAATCATTTTATATTTGCATTTAGAAAATCAATTTATAATATTTGAAAATAATTTATAATATCAGAAATTGATTTGCTAAATAAACAAAATCTTAGCAAATTTTGTCTTCTTAAAATTTGATTTTCTATATGAGAAAATGATGCCATAATAAAAGAAAATAATTTTCTAACATTGCAAAAAATTACTCTGATTTTCTGTTCATATTTCAAAATATTTTCTATGACCAGAAATCAAATTCTTTTAAAATAAAATACATTTATTGACCCTTTTTTGACATGAATATTAAGTTTATGAACCAGCTCCTAATCTTATATGTTTTTTTGGGTCATACATCTTCTTATTCTCTACAACAGATGTCTATAATTGTTTTATTGCATTATTTAAAATATGATTCAGAGATTGCTTTGGAATTATTCAAATGCTTAATATAATTATGGACCTTGGTTGAAGTTAACATAAAGTGTTATGAACCTATAAACCTCATATTTACTGCCACAAAGTCTATTATGATAGGTCAGTGTAATGGTTCATAAAAGTCCATAGTCATTGAAACAACAGTATGTATTTTGTATTATTACATGATCTAAAAGAAAATCTTTAAGTTTAATTTTGCAGTGTCATTACATCTGCATGGTACTAAGAACTTAATGTTATGATGTTATATAAAAGTTCATGACATCATGTATAATTTGTGAAACCATGACCATAATCTTGATAGTAAATAAAATTTTACAATTGATCAGATACCATGAAATATTCCCATATTATATTTAGGTCAGAATAACACCACATGTCCAGCTTATCTTCATTTGTTTTGGACAGTAGTTTCAAAGTTTTTTTGATTGATCATGACCATGTTCCTGCTTTTAGTGGCAGATGATATTTCTCAATAAATTTTTGTTTTTTACAATCTGCATACATGGAATAACAAACCATCATGCTCATCTGCTCAATCTGCTCATCTCCATAACATCACCAGTAACACAATAATAAACAAAGCAGTATGATTGGATAACTTTGGTCTAAAACACCAATGGGCATCAATATTACAACCACAGATGACTATCTTGGTTGATAAGCCATTTGATAGGTAGAATAGTAAACTAGAGACAAGCAGTTGATCACAAACCTGCATATACTTATGGAAAGAACTTTATCAGTTTGTGTGAGAAATGTCTTTGAAGATCAATCTTTACACAAAAATAATATCTACAGAGCTTAAGTAATATAAGTGTTTTTTTATGCTTATACATTCATGCATGTAGTCATCTTTAGAAATTGATTCATACATGTACTAGATTTTGTAAATGAACTGTATAAAGTGTTACTTGAATGTGAATTCTGTAAAATATTTAAAAAATGATTTTCAGATATGTTTCAATATATTTCTTAATGTTCTACCATTTTCCAGTATCTGCATGGATTGAATGCCCTCCACCGAGATTTGAAATGCCCTAATATTTTCCTTGATGCCAACTATGACGTTAGACTGGGAGATATGGGATTGACAAAGTATGTGTATTACTTTTTGTTATTAGGTCCTATCTACTATTAGCTTCTTTGTCTGATTAGAGACTGATTTACTCCTGTATTCATATTCCATGGAAATAGTTTTTATTAATTGTGACATTTTGGTTCTGGTACCTTGCAACAAGTTAATATTTGTATTGTTTATGTCAAACACTATCTCCATCAAGGAAGTTTATGCAATAGTTACTGTAGAACATATCAGCTAGGTGTAGAACATCCATTTACAAGTCAGAAAGGAAGCATGGGTGTAATGTGCGATTATGGCGAAAATATTTCCTTTAGAAGGTACAGAGGCAAAAAAGAGAAATTTACTAGTATTTTTTACACTTTGTAAGCTTGGCCTTGACACTGAAAATACAGTGATGCATGTCATGTCCTTGATGTGTGATTAAGGTAAAAACACTTCTTTAAAAAATGCACTGAGACCAAATAGATAAATTTATATTAACTTATGTGCATATATACTATATTTTGAACTGGTCTTCAATTTTTATTTTCTTATTTCATACATTCTGAAAACAGTATTCACTTTACTTAATCTGCATGTCACATGTATAAACAAAGTTTTAAAATTACTTTTTGAATTTTATTTTAGAGTTCTAGAGAAACCCAATGCCAAGGCTGTAACATTCTGTGGAAGTCCATATTACATGAGTCCAGAGATATTTTCTTGCAAGCCCTATGACAGCAAGGTATAATATCTCAAGGCATTTAACTATTCTTTTCTTTATACATGTAGTTGGTGGTAAATAGGCTAATACTGTTATTTTTCCACAATAGCTTTGTATATGAGCTTTTTGGATATTAATAAACTGAACATCCTTGAATAACAGTGACTAATTGATCTATTTGCAAATTAATGACTTTAAAATGCTGGGCTTGTTCAGACTGCATCTCATATTTTAAATTCTACAAGAAAAACAATGATGACAGATCACTTCCATGATGTAATGTAATGGTTGCTGTGGTTAAACAACACATAATGTCGTAACCTTAGCAATTCTCTGAACTGGTTGCCATTTATATGCTGGAATCCATGGAAAATCTTTGTATTCCATATTCATTTCACAGAATGGAATTACTCTGATTATGGATGAGATCTCTTTTTGAACATCATTGAAATTTAAGGTTACACAATTTGTTTCCAAATTGGAATAATGATTTTGATATAAAAATACCAGTGCAATTAGCTTGTCTTGCTTAAACTTTAGATATCTCAGATGTGATATGATATCTTATTTACTATAAAGTGTATCTCATTTGATAAAATATCATAATTTTTACATGAGATATCTAATATAGAAAATAACCTTGTCTGTAACCTTGAATGTGCTAGCATGTCAACAGTCTTGATGTATCTCAATGATATAATCCAGGATGGCCTTGAATAAATTCACAATAATTTCAATGTAGTGCTTTTATCCTAAAGTCAATGAGCACTTTGTATGTCTGATAAAACTACTGTCTATGTTCATATAATCCTGTACTATTTCAGAGTGATATATGGGCCCTGGGAGTAATTGTATATGAGATGTCAACCCTGGAAAGGCCCTTTGATGCAATGTTGATGCATCAGCTTGTCTTCAAAGTCGTCCATGGTTCTGTGAGTCTCTTTGTATCTTTCATTCTCTTTTTCTCTCTCTTCTTGTAAGCATACAATTTGGTTTCCATAAATTCATTATTGCACAGAAAATGGATGGTTCTGCTGTTTGCTTGCTATGACGCCCTCATTTTCACAAGAAAATATTACGATATTGCACATGATTTTATAGATTTGTCACTATACTGCTCATAGGGTTAAGAAAATTCATGAATTCATTTGTCTTCCAAATTGTTTGTCATCTGCTCCTCTATTCAGTTATTAAAACATATAATGAAACCAAACTATTTTTAATTGCCATGTCCCATTTTCAGGCAGAGAGCAGGAATGATAATTTTTCAAGATGACTAAAATCCACCTTGCAAGCTGCTGGCATCACTATCAGTTATTTTGGTTATTTTATCCCACCTAGCATAATAACAGCATTCACTAGTACTTCCTTTATCAGACAGGTTACCTGTGACTACAACATTAAACACAGCTGGTTGGAGCAAAAATCTATATTCTGGAAATATCAGAAACTTATAATATCAGACTTCATATTCAGTGAGGATCTGTTAAAATCTGCCCCAGCCTATTGCTAGTTAATTCATTAAATGTTTTTACCATGTTAGCCAAATTTGTCAGTATAAAAAAAAATCCTCATGATGTATGATGCATTGTGATTTGCCATTTTAGCCTTCTATACTTCTGGAACAGGACACTCTAAAAATCTCATTGGGTTCCTTAGGATATGGAAGTTCAGTGAAATTGGAAATTAAACCACACTTACCAAATTGAAGTTAAATGATAATTTTGTTGATCCTTTAGAACCCTGGGGGAACCAATGTCCACCCACCATCCTTGGGTCTCATTTTATATCCTGTGACCTCTCTAAAGACTTACCAGTCACATCATTTATGCATCATCTTGTGTGATCACTAAGGGACCATATGTTGAATGAAATTATCATTAACTTGGTAAGTATCCTTTACATTTTCCAGTTGACATCTGGGTCATTTTCAATATTCAACATTTTCCATAACTGATTTGCAGATGTGACACTTTTGTAAAATTTTATGCAATGAGAGAAATTATTATGGCAAGGTCATGCATTAAGATTACATCACAAATTATGGGGGAGGGGATGTAGAGTAAGGGGATTTTCATCAACACTTAAAACTATATCATGCTGAGACAAGTTAAGAAAAGTGCTTTGCCCAGTGTCATGCCATGGCGGCTGACCTGGATTGATCAGATAGCATGATTCAAACCTGCACCCTACAAGTCATGAGTCCCACATACTAACTACATGTAATCAGGTAGCTACCACAACCCTCTTGTTGAACAATATATCCTATTACTTATTTGCAGTGTGATTAACTGATGTGAACAATTTTATATTTTTTTAATTTGGTTGAGGGCACATAGACAATAGCTGGAACTTTGGTTTTTAGCCATTATTGTATTCAGTACCACCATTATTATTTACCTGACTTGCTGACATTTCGAGGTCATGAGTTACCTTCTGTAGGACATAAACCATTTTTATTACTAGAAACAGCTTTACAAGGTCTTTGTTTAAAAATTCTAGTCTCCATTATTCAGAAAAGTTGTTTTTCTTTTTTTGTTGTCTATCAAATCCTGGTATGGTATTATGAAGCAAAATTTTAGTCTTTAATGAGGAACAAAACATAAATCTAAGACTTGAAAGAAACTCAGAGCCTTCACCCATATCCCCCCTTTTCCAAGCTAAATGCTTCATGTTGATTTATTTTTTTAAAATCCAGCTTCCAAACATGCCAACAGGATACTGTCAAGGTCTGGTGGACCTGATTGCGGCCATGTTGAGCAAGGACCCTGACGATCGGCCAACCGCAGCTCAAATTGTGAAAAATGACATTTTCAAAAACATGAAACCCACTAAAGTAAGTGATGTTAGAAAAAGATCAAGTAAATCTTTTTTGAGATGCTGTGAAAATGTTAAAATGTGCAAAAGTGTCAATGGGACTTTTTTTTAATTTTGGCAATATTTGTCATAAACAAACTGTATGATTACATTTGAAAATACTGTATAAAAAGCCAGTGCTGAAAGAAAACAATACCAAGACACATGCCCAGGGCCATGTGGGCATGTAAGTGGGCACTGGCTGAACAACACTTTTTAATTTTATAAAAGAAAAATATTTAACAATTACTAGGAGAGACCTGGGTGTTTCTTACTCCAGGGCCCGTGATCACTCTCTGTGGCCCTGCACATGCCGGGGGCAAGTGGCTTTAAATAAAGTACTTATTTAGACACCAGTTCCACTTATCCCAAAGTCTACCATCCCATTCTTTTACTTTGTATTCCTTGGTTTACACAGACCAAGACAAGCAACTCTTATGCATAAACATCCAACCACCACTGCTGCCCCTAATTTCTACCTGCTTGGTGTCTACCTCTATACACTGATGTGACCACTTAACACTGTAAACAAGGATCACCAAGAATCCATTTTATTCTGTTTGTTAAAGTCAGTTATCTACATTTTTATTTCATTGGTATAGAAGTCAAAATGTTTATATGATACATACAACATTTTTGTAAATTTAGTGAATACATTCATTGTTTGGCAGTTTTCATAGCTATAATTTTGTGTCCCAAAATTTATAGGTCATAAAAAAAATTATTTTTGAAAATAGTTTAGGGTGACTCAAGACTTATGGTATCCCAAGACTTACAGTATTAACAAAAAGTCAATGTTTTAATAGGACACATACAACAATTTTGTAAATTCAGATAAATTCATTCATATTTTTGCAGTTATCATGCCTTTATTTTATTGTCACATAGTTTTGATCAGTAACATACAATTTTACTGGTGAAATTGTTTAGGTGCTACAGTTTTAAAATAGTTTTGATAATGTGTTTTACAGTTATTTCAATATTTGTTGGATGCACTTGTTTCTTTTTCTTCCTCGTTACAGAGATGACAGCAAGAAGTGTAGATGATTTATGATATATGTAATGTGTATGCACTTTAGTCAAACATATTTGATCCAGGATTTAGAAGAAGCTCAAGGGCTTGAAAAAGGAGTACAAAAGCTTCTAGACATACACACTACATCCAGATTGTCAAGACAGTGGTGTCACTAGGGGTGGGGTGGGGTGGACTGCACCAGGTGACACCATCAGAGGGGGTGACAACAAAATGATTGTCTATAGAATTTTTGCATTTTTGTGCAGGAAGGAGGTCTTTGAGGATGACACCATGAGTTACAACACATGACTATAAAAGTTTTGATTTTTTGTGCAGAAAAGGAGTCCATGGGGGTGACACCAAAAGTTACTGCACATGACTATCTCTAAAAGTTTTTAAGTTTTGTTCATGATGGGGGTCCTTGGGGGTGACACCAAGAGTTACCACACTAGGTGACACTAACCTTAGTGATGTCACTGTGTCAAGATGTCATTTCGACCCACAATCCCACTACTTGATTATGCAGTAATAACACCAGATCATGCTGCATCCATGAATACAGCAGTTTAATAGATAATGATGAAGGGCCCTCTCCAGATACCCCATAAAGATGCAGAAACAGCACCAGAACATACTGTATTTATATTCAGCTCACTGGTAAAAACTCACATACTGAGATATTTTGTCCAGATGTGAATGTCTTGATGTTGATAATGTGCACAGACAAGTCCTTGATGCCACATCAAGGTCAGTCTGGAGCATGACTTTACACATCTGAATGATTTTTTATACAGCTGGAAAGGCTGCGAATGATCACTGCTTTGTTTCAAAGCACTCCTTCCCTCTGGGTTATCCGCTACTATTGGCACATGAAATAGCAGAGGTGAGAAAGCGAAAGGCACTAAAGTTGCCCCAATTTAGCATTCAGCACAAGTTATTCTCTTTGCAAGACCCAATCAGGAAGATAGAAGAGATGATTCTTAGCAGAGAATGTAAGGCAATTTCTTAGATAGGGTAGGTTTTTTCATCTTGATACTATTTTCACAGGCAAACAAGGAGGGGAGAGAGAAATGCAGTTATTCCTTCCACAGGCTTTCTGCTGATTGTCAGTGGCACACAATAATCCATGTCCTTTGGTGACCAATCTGAGGTACAGACCAGCGGTACTTCTTCTTTGTCAGATTTGGCTCAACCATTCTTGTAAAATGATTGGGTGATCCAATTTGTGTCAGATGGTGTCTCAATTTCATTTTCTGACCCTTCTCCACTTTTGTCATTTCACCTTCATGATGGAACATCCACGTGATCCCATGAATGGGTTATGTTTTACAGAAGAAAATATGGTTTTTGCTTGTAAATTTGGCAGTAAAAATGGTAGACAGATCTTGTACTCTGGAATATTTATGGTAATAAGATTGAATAGCAAATTTAGACCTGACTTTGAAGCTGGCTCAATTAGTTTATTCTCTGCCCCATTTCAAGATGGAAATGAGAAAGTACATTCATCATTCAGTGAGACATGATGAGTACATGATCAACCTTGGCATGTCCGATGCATACTTCCATATACAGATTCAAGTGACATCGTGCAAATATCCTAGCTTCACTTACTGTGGGGAGGTAGTATACTATTTACATGCCATTCTCATTTGGAAGCCCTTGGACCTTTGCTAGGAGTTTAGGACTTCCTCCTCAGTGACAGTGACATTACTGGATGACATACAACAAAAACAATTGGTCAGTTGGAAGGTTCATGACTTGAACAAAACCTTACTTCTCTCATTAACATGTGGTGGATAATGAATGGAGAAAAATCAGACTTTATTCCTTCAGAACATTTTGTCCATCTAGGCATGGGACCCTTAGCACATATTAAGTTGGCATCTTCCTCTAAAATGCATCAAAAGTATCATTCGTGCATTGGAGGAGTCATCAACACAGGTATTTACATTAGATCTTCAATAAAATGTTAGACTAAGTCAAATCCCAGTTCAGGATTTTCTCCATGCAGATGGCAGTGTTCCTGAACAATATACAATAAAATAACCATTTGGCAGTATAGTTTTGGTTCTAATAGGAATAACTCTACTCATTTGCAGTTCATGGTGGATAATCAGCATTGAGAAGTCAGATCTTTATATTTTCTCAACATTTTGTCCATCTCTTCACATATATTAACTTGGCACCTTTCTCACAAATACATGACTAGTATGGCTGATGTGTCAGATAAGATGCTGTTTAGGTGATGAGGCTTTTTAACCTCTATAACCTATTAAATGCAGCAGTGGACCCATTACAACACATTTTATTGGGTTGGAGATCAATTACTACTGGACTTCATGATGGTTAAGTGACATATAGTACACTACAAAAGAAATTTCTTCCTATCATCCTCTTGGAAATGAAAATAATTCATAATGCCTTCCACAATTGGGAGGAACACACCCAATTACCTCATGGTACTATTAATGTTGGACAATTCAGCTGTGGTGATGTACCCATTCAAATGATCACTTGATCTTTGACACACAGCTTGGTAAAGTCCTTGTTGGTGCTTCCAGTATCAAGTAATATTCTGTCTAAAACATTCCTTGCCAGCTTGATGTCATGACCAACACATTATCAAAGAGAGGACAACTGATCCATGAGAGTTGTCCATCCATGAATTGTTTATTGGGTCTGTGCTTTATGGGACCATCCGATACCAGACTTTGTCTCCAGACCCAGAGGCATGGGCCTTTGATACTCTTTGAATCAGCTGGCAAGGTAATGTAGGCAAACCCCATCCATCCATCTGTCTTGATGATAAAGATAATTCAGAAAAGGAGGGACATAGATTCCAAACAGTTTTATTGCTCCCTCCACTAATGAAAACTGTTTTTTTTTTTTAAACTTCTGGATCAGCAATATGCTTGATTTAGCAACAGATGTACCCCATGCAGACAAGTCTTAACAACCCCCACTCTGCTCAAGCTGTTACGATTGCCACATTCAGCCATGTTCAGAGAAACTCCTTTTTCATTCCTGACTCTTTTTCAGGGATGTCCTGACAATAGAGGGTTCACAGTTTCAGTCATAGAGAGGATCACAACAGATGAAGATCAACTGCTTTGATGACATATGAGGGGAATTGTGTATTGTCAGTGATTATCAGCACTCATTCTCTTTCTCTCTGAAGACAAGAAGTCAGCCCCTATTACAATCGAGGGAAACAGTTCCATTATCTTATACACATTCAAACTTCATGCAATAAACAGTGTTGGCCACAACAAGGAAATCTCCAATTTGACATATCTTTACCATACTTGCTGACATTATTCTCAGATGAAAATCTCTCCTGGGTTTCTGACATTGCCAAACTCATCTTACATTTAAACCACCATCATTAGCCTCACTAAAGCAGCTATCATACAAGTCTTGCAGAGTATGGTAAATGCAATCTTCAACATGCAGAATCCGTGAAATTTATGATATCCGCTTATTGGAACTACATGCAGTTCTGTTCTGTTGGTTCAGTTATTCTAACTTGGTTACTTTCCCTGAACATTACAAATTGACACCACTAGTTAACCAAACAAACGTTGACTAGTCTCCTTGATTGATCTATCAAGAGATGTAATACAATAGGACCCTGTACATATCCTCTAATGCTTATACTTTGGAGCCACAGTCAGTATCTGAAGCAGCTGAAGGAAGGAATCCAAACCATAACCCCACAAGCACTGGTCGCTTGGCTAACAGGAGTTATTAAATCAACACATTCTAAACTCTTTCATGAAAACAAAACCTTGGACCCAGGAAGAAATTTGCCTCTTTCAATGGATTACTCTGAGAAACTTCTGATGGTGAGACAATAATGCTGTACAGAATCCCACAGAGATTTCTTATGCATAAACAAATTGTCTCTTGTTGTGCTAAACTATCATTATGAGAAGTTCATCTTTGTAGTATAACAGGGTGACACAGGTATAGAGGTAGGATGCTCAGCATTTCCACTTCCTCTTATCTATTTCCAAATGGTAATGAGATCAGTTAATGTATCTGTCATAGAAAGCAAATTATTTGTAAATTATGTTTGTTTGAGAATACCAGTGATCACATTACTAAAAAAAACCCTACCCTTCCTCACAATGTGAGCATCATATTATATGTTTTGCATAAGTGAAAACTAGCTGCATCCAGGCAGACTGGTAGCCAACTAGTGGCAGAAAGGGGAGTTAACCCATAAGTGTTTTCTCCCATTGTCTATGAGATATAATTACATGTGTGAAAGCCGGGAAAAACCTCAATACTGAAACATAGGCCAGGGGATAAGGGGGCTGGCGCTAAGGGCTTATTGTGGTCCAGGGCAAAGCCTTGGTGTGGGCTCATGAGGAGCACAGCCCCCTACCAACCAAAACAAGGAGTAATTTTGACAATATATATTATGGGTATAGCTGAATGAGGTAAAAATTACAGTTTATATGCTAGCCACCATGTTATATTCTATCAATCCATGTACCATACCTTCATTTATACTATTAGACAGTGATAACTTAAATAATTTTGTGTACAATCACTTCAAACAAATATGCTGACTCCTTTTGACTTAATTTTCATTTTCATTATTATTTTAAAATTTATTTGTTTTTTTCTTCTCTTCTTTTTTTTTGCATAACTCACTTGCTTCTCGCAGGCCTTACTGTCACACCCACCCTGAAGAAACCTTTCTATATTTTGTGATATAATTATGCTGATGATGAACTAGATAGTTGCTACTTACAAAATCCTGCTACATGTATTTTAAAATGGTCAAACACTGAAATTAAGCATAAAAAAAAACATATACCCGCAATGGACAATAAAATAATGTGATCAGATATTCTGACCTTTGGTCAAGTAAATTAAATATTGATAAATTTACTGTTCTTGGTGGTTTAGTTTTTTATTTATATGCCTTGGCTGGGGTTTTGAACCAACACCCTCACATATCCAGGGCCGATGCTCTAACCACTTTATCCATCAGAGCAGTCAGACTGCATCAGAAGTGTTTTCATTATCAAAGCTGGTCAGTTCATTAGCATATATTAATTGTATCAAGCTGGTCAGTTCATTAGCATATATTAATTGTATCAAGCTGCTGATATCGACAACACATTTTCCTCCATATAGGACCAGTGGTTAGAAAAATAAGTTACACTTTGAATTTTCAACTCAGGAAAACAGAGTGTGCTGTTCTTTTAGCCATTTATACATTTATACAACTTTACTGAATTGAAGAGAATAAAAATAAATGCAGTTATTGTCTGTCAATTTAGCATAAGCAAAATTCCAATCATCCTGAATGACCGCTACCAAGCCAAGATAATACAACAAATTTTTTTTTAAAAATCTTTCTATGAAGCAAAGGGGGATGTGAAGGAGAAAACAATGGAAGCATGATATACATGGATGTATAGAATTGACCAAGATGTCTCACTCATATAATTCAGCACTTTCTCTCTGCTATCGTTTATTTGTGGTATATGTAGGAACTGAATAGCAGTGGAATTTGGTTTCTGCAGAGAATGCTGAATTATGGAGTGAAGAATGAACTTCTTGATTCAGCAGAATACATTCGAAGAACCTTGAGTCAGTTGAATGAAAACTTCCATTTGTCACTCAACAGCATAAGTTTAAAATTTAGTGTCTTTCAGTATTGATTATTTTCCTACTAAATGCTTTCCAACTACTTTAACCCCCAATCCCTCCCAAACAAAAATATACAGATTTGAATTATTTGGAAAATCAGCTTATCAGGACATTCTGAGTACAGAACTTTGTTCATATGTTGGAAAAGTTTCACCCATGTATATAGACAGAAAGACATTTCTCGTCTTTCAGGGAGGGCTGGATTTGGACGTAACAGAGTTTAGTAAAAGTCAGTAGGTCATGTTTTTTGGCTTTTGAATGTGATATCTTAAGTTTCATAATGTCACAGTATGGTGGAACTTAAAGAATTAAAGAGATCCGGTCCTTCCCAAGCTGTATCAATGGGAGATCACTCAAACTGCCACCTAGGTGGGCAGATAACTTTTAGCTTCTTAGCTATTAAGTTTTAACCTGGCAGGCTGGATTTGTGAGATATAAGTAAGTTCTCCCAAGGAATTTTGATTGGGCAACTATTGTTGAAGTAACATTTATTATCAGTAAAAAAAAACTGGTTCCACATTATGTCATGGTTTTGTGGATTGTTATGAATTAAATAGATGTGGTACTCTCCAAGCTGTATGTCAGCAGAATCAGTGGCCATCACTTATATGAACCAGGTTCATTGAAATAATGATCACAATTGTCTGTACTGTAGAACATTGCCATTGGTGTTTTGACAAGTCTCTATTCCCCCTCCATACAAGAACCAGCACACAGCCAATTCAGATTTTCAGTACCTTCATTTTCAAATCACTGTCTCTCAGATTTTATGAGAATTCTTGCCAATTAGCATAGTCATTTATTTTAACTTTGCATTTGTATCGTTGAAAACAGAATCATGGTCATTATTATAATAAATTTAATTTAGTTAATAAAGTTGTCACAGTTTCATGAAAATTGAATGAAAAGTATAAATGTTAAAAAAATTAAAAATTATATGTCATATAGTAAAAATGCATCAATGATGGCACTCTAATGACAAACTCTGAGCTTGCCACCACAAAACACTGTAAATCAATTCACAATGGTCAAATTCTCCTGTTTGTTGTCAATACATCGAAAAAGTCATGACAATCAGCTTTAATACCATGGTACATCAATAAAGTCATGACAATCAGCATTAATACCATGGTACATCAATAAAGTCATGACAATCAGCTTTAATGCCATGGTACATTGATAAAGTCATGAAATAAGCATTAATACCATGGTACATCGATAAAATCATGACAATCAGCTTTGATACCATGGTACATTGATAAAGTCATGACAATCAGCATTAATGCCATGGTACATCGATAAAGTCATGACAATCAGCATTAATACCATGGTACATCGATAAAGTCATGACAATCAGCTTTAATACCAGCATTTTGTCCCATTTTAGCAATTTAGATGAAGTATCATACTTTAATCACTCTGCATCAAGAGCATTGGCAAATTCAGAATGGGTCCAAAGTAAACAAACTTAAGTTCATGCTTTACTTTCTTTTCTCTTTTTTAAAAAATTTCTTTTCATTTTTTATAGCCACCTTTTCCTCCAAAACCAACTAAAAAAGGAGCCACAAATGGTGGTAGAGGTGCCTGGGGATCTATCATTATGGGGAAATCTGAGGCAAAGGCTCAAGATGCAGACTTCCATATTGCACACTTGCTGGGCACCCTCTCCAAGAAGGAACACCAAGACCGCTTCAAACCTAAGACAGAAGGGAAGCGCAGGATCTCTAAGTATGAAGACGATGATGCACTGGCAACTATTGCAGCAGATAAATATAAAGCTGCGGGAAATGACAAAAGTAAGACTGTAAAGAGCACTAATTGGAACAAAACTTTAACATCATCTCAAGTTGAATTGGAATTTACAGAGGAAGATATGGAGAGAACTCTGAAAGCCAATCAACAGACAGAAGCCCAAGCCATGGATGTCATGGCACTGGTCATAAGAACCCTTACAAGAATTTTCCCCAAGGTCAGCCAGTCAGTATTCAGGGAATCAATTAATGAATAAATAAATAAATAAACTGGAGGAAAAGTGAGCAGTTTTCTCATATAAATATACGCTCAACCCTGATGATAGAATTGAGTATATAGTAAAAAATGTGCTCGACTCTAATGAAAATAAAGTGACAACAATGATTGGTCAACTTACCAATCTGAAGATGATGATGTATTAAGTTTCACTGAAGTCAATTGATAACTGCAAGATTATTGGAGAAAGGGATATATAAAAAATTTTGTTAAAATTTTGCACATTTTAAATACCTATGAAAATGTTAATTAAGTTTTCTTCACTTTAGATATTTTGAAGATATTGAATAATATAATCAGTATAATGTGTATAAAACACTAAAGAAATTAAAATATTCAATTTTTTCTTTGTAGGCATACCCAGGTAGTCAACCCATGGATGCAACTCGTAAGTATTGTCATTATTTACTTGCATAAAATGTGAACAATACTTTTGCCATGTCACTTCACTGGGTCAAAGTGGCAATGTTTTGTACACTGTACCACTTTGAACATGGACAGCTAGGTGGCAAAACAAGTATAATTTTATATTTCTGAAGTTCTTGGTTCAATTCCTAATTCTGTCATATGCTGGGGTAAATTAGGTTGTCCATCCTGTGTCAGTTATTTCTTCCACCAGGACAAAAGATTAAATAATGCTGACAAGTGAGTTGTCTGCAGGTGTGTTTAACATACATTGATACAGCTTGCTGCATTGTTAAATGAAAAAAGAAACTTTAAACTTACCATTTGCACCTTGATTGTGTTTGTGTGTGTGTACATGAAAGACCAATGCTTACTAATTTCATATCCTAAACATGAAAGCAACTTCTGGAAGGATTAGGTACTTCTGACCATAGCGAAAAACTGTAAGCAAAACTGTAACTGATGTTGATGCTACAACTATCAACGTCATAATAAGTGATCACATTCTGTCTTTGGTCTTTTAATTCACCAAAATATAGGAGGGCAAACTCAAGGCAGCTGGGGGTATCCTGTAATTTTCTTAACCATCATAATTCGTATAGCCACCTAAAGAGGATAGGTACTGGAATAAAAAAATTCAGGTATCTTTTTTTAAGGGAGGTAACTGTAATTGATCTTTACTCAGTGAAATTTTTCATCAAAATTTCTTTTTCCCCAAACTATTTGTCTTTATTTTTTTTTTCTTACATATGGCATAGCTTGCCACATATGTTGAATTTCTTTCTCAAATTAATTCTGAGCCTAGTACAGAAAATACATAGAATGTACAGTTCTGGAATATTTGCAAAAAACTCAAAACTTATTATGTTTTGTTGTTTTATAATTTCATTGTGTGAAAGATATATTTATGGCTGGATTAGTTAAGTTTTTTGCCATTAATATTTTACAGGTCCACAGGAAAAGGAGGCCATGTTGTTAAGAAACATTGAACAGCTCCAGTAGTGAGTATTATAATTTTTTTTCTTTAGCTCAAAGCAGGTTTGACAGGAGAGTGTTTTGAACCTTTAGTGACAGGTTAAATAAATAAAGTGACAGGTTAAATAAATAACCAGACTGCTCCATTGTTATATGTAGCACTCCCCATAGATTGTGTACCAACAAATAATGCAAGGGCAGTGTAGATCCCACATTTCTTTAAAGAAAATGCCAAAAAATATGTCCCTGTTTATTGAAAAATAAATGAAGTAATCAAAATTAGTAAATGAAATCTTGATATGTCACTTCTTTTTTGTAGTCAAAAGCTGTGGTTAGTGACTGGAAATTTAAACATCATGAGATTCAGAACTTTTAATAAAAGTTTCTATGTATTTTGATCTCCAACTTGCAAGAGTGTTTGTATCCTTGTTGGCCAGGTTTTGCATTTTCACATTTTTTACATCAAGTAAATGGGGTAAAACGTAGTTAAAAGGCATGCAAATCCTACAAATACCACAGGTCAGCACATTTAAGTTGACCAATCAAACACTGTTATATATATTGTTGTGCAGAAAACATAATTAAGTATCTATCATTAATCATTTGTTTATCCTACTCATTTGGAAGTGTGATAATGGGTAGCAAGGAACCAAGCGAAAGGCATACTCGGTGCATGAGTAGACAGATACAGTTCATTATGT
>QKMX01065875.1:0-19591 GCA_003401595.1 Venustaconcha ellipsiformis | reverse complement strand
TCAGTCTGTGCTTCCAGCTCATCAGGGTAAACCCTAAAATCAATAATTTGATTGAGTANTCAGTCTGTGCTTCCAGCTCATCAGGGTAAACCCTAAAATAAATATTTTGATTCAGTAATCACAGTCCGTGCTACCAGACCATCGGGCTAAACCCATTAAGAAATATTCTTAACAAACACTGTAAATGTTCAACGTTTTTCAATACATCAATATATGGTGATGGCATCTTTCATCCTTGGCTTGACTTGTGTGATGCATATGATCTTGTCTGTTGAAACAATGGACATTCACTGTAGAGCATGTGGAATTTGCTTGTGTTGGCTAAGTTTAGCTAAAAGAATCTGGCAAGTTTAAGCAATCAAACCAATTGTTGGTGTCTACTATACTAGCTTCTTGGGTGATGGAAAAATATGAAAACCCCTTGAATAGTTTACAATTGTCTCAGGCAGTTTAGACAATGTAATAATAGTATTGGATTAATGGTAATATGGACCATCATCAAGTCAGTTTGGATTAATATACAGTTAGGCCACTACTAAAATGCTGATGGAAAAAAGCAAACAAGGATATTATTTGATTGTCTTTTATTTGCTGATCATAAATAGGTTAAATTAGTGTGTAAACTTTTGTAACATTTTCCATTAGTAGATGGCAGGTTAGAATTATTATGTGCAATTATATGACTTGTTGAATAATTTTGATTACTGCAGTCTTGAGAGCTGCCAAAGATTTTAATGGCAACTGGATTTTCAAAGATGGTTACCCAATCACAACCATGGATTTTCCACATTTTTTTTACCCCTGTATAATAAAATAGTTTTGTTGCCAAACTTGGTTTGTTTCACTCTTAGGAATATTGGAGATGGTTTCAAACACTCGGTGAATAAAAAGAATAAAAGTAGGCCAGAAAAAAAAGACTTGTGAATTCTTGGGCTTTTTTTCCCCAGCCTGTAGAGCTTTGATCCTACAGAGAGACACTAAAATTTTGTTACTGTTTGAAAGAATAATAATTTTTTAAATGATAAAATACAACAAAAAATGTATTATAGTAATGCTACCTTATGTTGAGCAAGCTTGATTACTATCTGACCATTAGTGTTTTGCTGCTAAGCAAGTTTACGAGTTCACTGAACAATGTGTTTTGATTGTCTTGCCTCATTTTTTTTTTTATGATTGCATGACACTTCATTGTAGAAGAGAGATGTTGTGTTTTAGTGGATATTGTGCCAGAGTAGTGACCAGAAGGTTCAAGTGGAGTCCAAATCCAAATCAAGCCATATCAGCTGCTTTGGTTTGCCTCTGGACAGGACACTGGACTCTATTTATCTTGGTACAATATAACCTCTCGTCTGTTTAACTTCAAAGAAAAAACTTTCTGATAGATAAAGCTTGGCATTGTGTCGCTTGATGATTGTCATATGTGATGAGAATTTTCACAGACCTGTTCTGCATTCACCTTGAAGAAATTTGTATCTCTGATATGACTAGACACAGATTTTTGTCAATATGTTAACTCGAGCATATAAGAAAATATATTTGTTATCAAAAATGGTATGTTTCAGTTTCTCTTGAATATTTTAGATGGATTAAATGTTCAGCACATAGAGAATAACAAGAAGGAAGAAAATGGCTTGTTGAATTCATTTCTTTTCAGCCAGTAAAATGTCAGCCCATTTCAGGTACTCATGTTTTTGGAAACTTAAGAGAAAAATAAAGTATGGTTGTGCTGAAAATATGAGAAAAAGTGGGCGAAAACCTTAAAGTTATAATACTTTCATTCTGTATGTTACACTTTTGGTATCTAACCATCATTAACTGATGGTGCCTTGTTGTTTGACAAGCTTAGCACTTAAGGTGATATTTACTCATTCACATACATTTTCGAACAAGACTGGGTAGCAGTCAGAATTTGTCTAATTGCACAACACCTGGGTTTTGATTAGAGCCATTGTGACTTGGGTTAGCATGATGGAATAGTGACCAGGCTGCTGGTTAAGATGCTACATATATCAGGCTGTGTCAGGTGCTGTGTTATATTTCTGGACAAAACACTACTCCATTTACCATGACACCACTAAACCTTTTGTTTGTCTCAATTTGCCTTGACACTAAATAACCTTTAGTTTGTTGAGGTGCTGTTAAACTTTGCAAAAAGGAGCTTGCTGATAGGTAAAGCTTGGCAATTTGACAGTTGCTGTCTGTCATATATGATGAGAAATTTCACAGACCTGTTCTGCAGTAACCTTGAAGAAATTTGTATCTCTGATATGACTGACTTGATTTCTTTTGTATTAAAAGCAAATGTTTCCAAGTTATTTCAAGAATTATCAAGAGCAAGGTTAGGTTGAGTATTAAAAAAATCGGCAGTTACCACTTGTCCCATAACTTTAACAGAATGGTAATAATGAATGAATCAATAATTTGTTTAAATATGTTACAACTTATCAGATAGTCTCCCATGAAGCATTCATAATATAGAACTAGGTATAAAGAATACAAAAAGCCAAAAACTGACCTAAAAAAAATGAAAGATGGCACTGCTAGTTTCGCTTTTAAGAGGTGTCCACTTGTCAAACATTAGCACTTACAACTGATGATCAGCATTAGCATACTTGTATATTATGGAATTTGCATTTTCATTTTTTCAAATTAGCAAGATGTTGCTACCTTTTTATTGTTTCACAGACAAAGCACTTGATACACACATTAGAGATGAGGAAATGGAGGGAGCCAAGAAGGTGTCCAGTGGTGCTCCATCAATAATGAAAAAACGTGGCTATGAGCAGAGCAATGGATTTGATGGTAAGTTCTCAAAATAACGGGCTTTCTTTTTTACTGCATTTGATTATTTATGTGATAGCAATTATTTAGATCCAAACTTGCATTTATTATGAAAATGTCCATCAACTTCAGGATCAGTGACACTTATTTTATTGTCACTAAGATTGTATGTATGTATCTGTTTATGTATGTTTGTATGCTTGTATGCATAGGGTTGAACAGCACATCAGCAAAATGCTGGCTCTATAAGTGTTGAGCATTATGTATCCAAAATAATGGTCAATGTAAACCTTGCTAAAAAATCCCATTGAAGGCAAAACCATTTTGCAAAGAGTAAATGTACACTTGAAGAATAAAAGTAAGGATGTTACAAAGCTCCCCAAGAAAGCACAACCTCCCCAAGAAAAGAAAAGGTTGAAGTTCTTCAAGTACAGGGTCGGAATTATCTGTATTAACCACAGCATTTTTAAGGTTTAAAAAAAACAGTTTGGAAAAACATCATGGGACACATCCCATAACAAACAGATTGCCTCTGTTGGTGACATGTAGGATGGCATATTTATCCCATCTTGCATATCTCAGTCTGTAGGGGTTACATTGAAACAGTCACAAAAGTAAGGTAGCATAGGCATTGGGTGAAATTGTTTAAATGCAAGGAACAGAATAGTGATGCCAAAACAGTCTGCTGGATATGTTGCATTATTTGAAACAAACTCAGTTGGTATCTGACAATTAGTGACCAGTGTTTTTTGCAGCTAAGTAAGTTTTAGTAATCTGGATGGATTGTGTTGCCTTATAATTTTTTTTTGATTGCCTGACACATTGTAGATGAGAACTGTGGTGGCTCATTGGTTAGTGTGCCATAGTGATCAGGAAGAGTGGAACCCATATCAAGCCATGCCATCTACTGTGGTTTGTCTATGGATAGGACACTGGACTCTAATTGCCTTGGTACAAATATAACCCCTCATGTGTTGAAAAAGTGTTAAACTTCAAAGAAACAAACCTTTTGATAGGTAAAACTTTGCATTGAATCACTTGATGATTGTCATAAGTGATGAGAATTTTTTTCACAGACCTGTTCTGCATTAACCTTGAAGAAATTTTTATCTCTGATATGACATGGCACAGTTTTTTTTTGTAAATATGTTAACTTGAGCATATAGGAAAACACATTTGTTATCAAAGATGGCATGTTTCAGTCTCTCATGAATATTTAAGATGGTTTAAATATTTAACGCTTATAAATAGTAACAAGAAAGAAGAAAATGTGTTGAATTCTGTTGTTGGCATCTTGTGACATGCAGGATGGACTACCCAGTATCTTCCAGCCCTGAAATTCCTGAAATTCCATTGAAACAATCACAAAAGTAATTTAGAACTGGCATAGGATGAAATTGTTTATATGCAAAGAACAGTATAATGATACAAGTGGATATATTTATGAAATGATACTTGTACAATTTAAAGTTATAGGGGTGTACTTGTTATGCCTGGCATGTAGATATTAAAAAAATAGTCAAAGTTGTGTGAGAGTGTATCCATTGCTGGAACACACACACACAGTATTGGTGTAGTAGTAGTATTTGTATAGTTTAAAAGCATGTCAGCACAATACTGGCTATATGGTGCTAATTTAAAGTAAAGCACTAAAAGAACTGCAAAAATCATTGGAAGATAAAGCCTTTGGAAAGAAAGCAAAATCATGAAGTACAAAAAAATAAAAGTTACAAGATAAAGACGTTAATATACTGTTCAAGCATGCAGATAAACCTTAAAATCCTTAAAACATGTGGTACATCATTATAAAGTTGCGTATAGAATTCACATAAAATAAATTTTGGTCTCAAAATTTATTTATTGATTTATCAAACAAACCTTTTTGACAAGGTGGTGCAGAAGATTGCTGTTGTTATGATACGGGTTTAAGTTATTAGTATACATGTACCTTTGCATACTTCTGCATGATTATATGATTCACTATTACACAATCTTGTATCATAGAGTTAGAGTTTGACTGTTACAACTATGTTGTGAATTTGCTGTTATTAATTGTGCATGCATTATCCATGTCCACATATAAGACAGTCTAAGGTACAGATTTAATAGCAATAATACATTAACTGCCATTATTGCATCACATTATTTTTTCCTGGTGCTAGTTCCCAGTCCAAGGAGTTTATTCCTCCCTCAAGTCAGTAATGGAAGTATAGAATAAAATAAATGATCCAAGTCTGTAGTATACTTCCAGCAATCAGAATAGGGTCCTTTTTTACTTTGGATATCAAGCACTTAAGCACGTCTCTTGGGTGCTGAATATTTCTTCATTTTAGTCATCTTTGGGTCCTGGTATTATTGTGTCCTTTTGTGTTGTATTTGTTATTTTCTCCCTAGTCCTTGGTTTTTTTTTTCTGTGTCTCGTTCACTTTTTACTGAAGTTGAGAATTTTGAGTACCTCACTAATAAGTGGTGCTTCTGGTTTTCATCCTCTGTTATTAACTGGTGTTATGGTAAGCAATTACCTGCCCTGTTTATGCTCCATATTATTGTTTTCTCATGTATTTCCTTTCAGCATTCATTAAAGCCTCCAGATTCGTGTAAATGCAGCAATAAAAATGCCATGTAAGACACCTTTTTAGTGTGCACTGCATGTATACACACAGACAGTTGACCTAATTGTTGTCTCTAGCCTGACCAGATATGGGACTGTCATCATGCCTCTATGGTCAGCATAAAGGGATTTGTTTTTTCCTCTTCCCATCTCAAATATCAACAGTGATTTATATCATTTCCCAATTTAGGGGAGTTTGACAGTTTTTGCAAGAGAGACATCTGTAGTAAGGAAGTCTACCAACTTCCACTAGTGAGGTGGAGTAATTGATCAAGTAGGAAGATGTAAGCTCATACGAGGGGAGGATCCAAGGCACTTCTTATGGAGGTAACCAGACCCCATTAGCAAGTTTCATTCAATAAAGTCTGCATCATATGATTGGTCATTGCTGATGCAGGTCACTATGTTGTGTGTCAAGTGGCATTTGCAGAAGGTCTGTTACCACGTAAGGTGTTCAGTGACAATCATCATGTCTGTCACCAAGTACCAGGTGCTAGTCAGCAGGAAATGTCTCAAGTGACATTAATAAAAGGCCTGTTGCTGGTCTTTTGGTACCAAGTACTGGAGAGGAATTTTATCAAAGAACAGCCCATATTCATCATGACGGATATCAACAGTTGCTCTCATTGCAGGATTGGACAAGAAGATTTAATTGTCTGCTTATTGCTATATCTCTCTCCTGGTGAACTGGAAACCCAACAATGGACACCCAACCCTATCTCTTTTATATTTCTGTAGGATCCAGATTTGATCCCGATCTCAGTTGGAAAAATCTGGATAGAATTCTGACTGGATTACCAATAAACTCTGGAAACTCTAAGGACTTGGGTTCAGTTTGATGGAGTGCGCCTGCAGGACCTGTGATCTTGTAAAGAATCTTCCCTTCAGATCAAGAATCTGGAAATTTAGGTTGTTTTTATAGCATTTCAGGGAGGTGTTTACCACATGAGATGATGCTGTGTTATGGTCACTATTGACAATATGTTGGTTATAGTGTATCTCAGACATCATTGGGCACTCTTGCCCCAACTCTCAGCTTGGAAGTTTGGAAATTGGGGCCATCCCTCTCCAGTGCCAGACCAGAGAACATGGGTAGTGGGCACCTTTTACAATGATCCCTCAGGTTTTTCAGAGCCAGAACATTCAAGTTGGGGCTCATTTTGATAACCTACCATTGATCAGGCACTTTGAGACCAATCTTGTGCTGTGCATTTCAGATATGGAATCATTCATATGCTTATTGGTTATCATGAAAAGATTCTTATGATACATTTTGGTGAAGCTAGCTTTGAAAACCTTTTCCTTGAAACAATCTTTCTAGTGTCATATATGAAGAGCAGAAAAAAGTAATGCTTTGTCAGTGGAAAAGGGTTTCACCATCTCAAGGTGGATCATGTGAACTAATAGAAGAGCTTATTAAGCTCTCACTGAAAGAAACCTCTTTCCTAAAGATCAAAGCCCAAGAAATCAGACCAGTTGCTGCATCTTGATCATGTTTTAATCATTTCTGATTGGATGATGCCATGAATCTACCATGTGACAATCATTTTACTTAGGATCAATATCCCGCTGTTGTATGGGCATTTCTGCTTTGGACCAATTGTATCAGCCCAACAAGTAGTTGAGCTGTATTTCAGTATGCAGCAGAGCATGAAACTAACAGCAATGGTAAGTTGACGGTTAATCTTGGGTCATCAACCTCCCATTTGGCTGGCAAATTCAGCAGAGCATTAATAGGAGGTAATATATTACTGTTATTAAAATATAGTGGGGGTGGGTTGGATTAAAGACTAATTTTAATTACATCATAGTTAAATGCTACTATTGCCCAGTTAGCTTCTCCTTTCTTGCTCTAATGTTCTTTCAGTCTCTGTCTAAGGTAAAGAATGACAGTATTTTGAAAAGTGGACAAATGTATCAGGCTGGGAAAATGTTTTTTAGTCAAGGTTTGATTTGGTTTTGTTGGTTTTAATCTTTGAACACATAATTGGTTGTATCCTGCCAAAAAGAGGGGAGACAAGTGCCTTTCACAAGTACACAACCAATCCAGGTTGTTATCAAACCCAGGACTCTTGGATTATAAGTCTGATGCTCCACCAACTGTGCTACTGTGACATCCTTTTATTCTGCATTTCCAATTAATAATAGGAGGGAATAATGCCCTTTTTAGTGCAAAATAGTCCCAGGAAAGGAGGGAATAATGCCCTTTTTACTGTGAAATAGTCCCAGGAAAGGAGGCTAATGCAAATATAGGGAAATACTAAACAATTAAAATTAGTTTTACCCTCCCCCACCCACTTCATAATATTTGTGAATTGTTGAAATTAAACTGATAATCATACTTTTATGAATTGTGAAAATGCATTCAAATTCCCACCCTCAGTAACTTAACACAGCTTCAAAGAATTGTTTCCAGAACAGTGTTTATTTTTCTTTATTTTTTTACTTGGTACATCTCAAATAAGGACAGAATAGGAATGGAGAAAGATAGACTGATACATGTACTTATAAAAATATTTATTTATACTAATTTTCCATTATCACATAATCTTAAAAAAGAGAAAATGTATCTTACTGTGCCCCCATATGATAGTATTGAATATAAACTCGTCCTTGCTTTATATGGATTCCCAAAAAAGGCAATTAGTCAGAAGGGCTGCTTATGTTTTGTTCTCATCTTTGGCCGATACTTACGAATTATTGATTAATTTTATTTGTAGGGCCTCCTGCTAAGAGAAGTATGGGAGTTATACGTCAAGCTGGCTTGGCTATGAGACCTCAAATGGTAAATTGTTTTAAAAATAAATTTTCCATTTCCACAATTTCCTCAAGGAAGAATTTATGAACCTGCAAATAGTCATTTTTTTATTCTCCTTTATCTTCAAACAGAGCTTGATTTTATATTAAAAAATTATTTGGATCAAATAATGAGGAGCTTAAGACTTCTATAAGAACAATGAATCACAAAATTCCTTTTCATGTAATTATAATAAGATACAAGTTCTGATTTCCTATGGAAAGGGTGAAACAAATTTTAAAAAGTTTAATCCGTTTTTATAGGCCATGAAGTATCAATATCTAAATGGCTTCAGTACATGTGACTTGCACCATGCATGCTACAGTTGATATTTTTTTGGGTCTGGAGTGGTAACAGTTTGTGTTCTGTTTGAATTATTTGGATTTGTCTTTTGTTTATATTTTTTATGTACTGTTCAGTTGTTAAACACTCTAATATCCAAGATGCCAACCTTTCCAAATTGGTGGAATCATTCCAATTTTTAATCTATTTTTGATCAGGAAAAATTATATATTGGGGAACCATAATTTGAACAACAGAATATATAAATCAATGAAATGCTTGCAGTGTCAAATTGCAATTCGTAAGCCATCAAAGTTTTATAAATACCATGTCTTCACATAACAGACCAGCTTATGACCTATCAGGAAACTATTGTAGGGAAGCAAGTTTCTGTCAAAAATGTGTTTTGAATCGATGTACTAATTGGTTGGATTAAAGTTCAATATTTTATGGTAAGATTCCAAAAGCAATGTTTCTATTTCAATTCAGTTGGGGTTGGCATCTCTGTAATAAGTCTCAAATTAATGTTTACATGGCTTACACTGTGTATGTATATTGCAATAGTATTCATTATCCCTATGCTTTGTAAAAGGGGGCAGAGAGGAGAATGTTGTTTTACTGTAATTTTCCATTGTAATTTTATCCACCCTTTAATAGCTAGGTTGAAATTCACCAAACTTTGTACATAGGTTACCCTTGTGGTAACTGTCTTCAGGAGGGGTATATTTATTTTGGGAGATTTTCCCCTGGGGTCCAATGGCAGGAATCAGAGGTCAGATAAACAAAATTTGCAATTACAGCACCATTTTTAAATAGTTTTTTTACCCGATTTTTTACATGCAGTCATTCCTTGATAATACAACAAGTATTAAGGATGGGGGGGTATATTGCTTTAGTTATGATCAGAAAAAGGTTTCAGAAACAGTGGGGGTATTGCAACATATAACATTACTGGATTCTGATGATCTTCTTTACTTTTCAGCCCATTACATCATATATTTCTCAGTCCCTACATCTCTTTTCTTTCTTTGGTGAGAACAATCAGTTACAGAGCTCTCTGTAGGATTTTGAAAAAGATGTGGGCAACATTTCTCCAAAAAACTGAATCCAATGTATGATAAACTAGTGAGGAAGAAATGTCCAGGACCTGGAACTTAAGGTCTTGACAGCAGGAACTACAGAAAGCTCTGAGTTAAGGATAAATAGTTGGAAGATTTCTTTTGAAACTGTTTAAAGAAGAAAGAATGCAGGAGGGCTTGAGAGAAATTAATCAATAGCATATAAGATTTTTGCTCAATCTTCTGTCCAAAAAGTACTTCAGTGTTTGAATAAGCAAAACATGGAACCTTAATAAATGCCTCCACTGTTTATTATAGAACTATGCATCAGTCATTTTATTTTGCAGAGAAATGCTATGCTAAATCACACAAATATGAATGGCAGAGGAGGCAAGAGCATGGCAAAAGGAATGAGAATGCACATGATCAGCTGGATTGATGCACCAGATGATGTGTATTTCATCTCCACAGAAGCTACAAAGTTAGTAACTTACTTGGTCATGTCAGGCAGAGTAACTTGAAAAGTTGGCAAGTTAGTAATTTATTTGATCGTGTCAAGCAGGCTTTTTTTCATGAAAGCATGAGGGATTCTGAAATATTATCTGCTAATGTATACACTCTTTCATTACTGCTTATCTTTTGTTTTAGAATGACTCGACCATACGAGGCTTAAGCTCAAAAGATACTTTTTTAAAAGTAACTGTTACCTTTCCACAATTCACTGTAGCAGTATGCTTTTTGAAGAAAATCACAAATACATGTAGTATAATATACTTTTCAAAAAGCTGCCAAAATCTAAGATTTCCAATTGCAGCAGACATTGATAATCTTTTGGTCAGATTTCTCATTCTTTATACAGATGTAGCAGTCACATAAACTGATTTAAAGAAATTAAAATGGATAAATTGATTGAATCATTTGACAGCTGTACCTATCAACAGAAATTTTATTAAAAAAAATAACAGCTGCCTATTTTTCAGCCAGGTTTTTAAACCCAGCTTCTGTGCAACAATTGCAAGGTCGTAGTGTTGGATGGTCTTGCATGATCTCATTGATCCTATAGGAAGTGATGGTCTTGCAGAAAAATGTTTAAATAAAGTTAGGAGATTTTTTTTGTTTGTTGTGAGAATACTGGTTAAATAGCAAGTGTACTCTTTGTGGGTGTCTTTGTGCTAAAATTTTGAGAAAGATAATCCCTCATTAAATTATCTGTGTCTAAAGAAGGATTTATTACCTTTTGGGGCCGGTTACTCTAAAACCTTGATCACTCATGTAACAGTTGCTATTTAATTTGTTTGTATCACTTAATTGACTTGGCTGTAAACTGGAAAAAATAAAGCAACCACATTGTCAGCGAACTTGCATGAAGAACTCCTGAAAAAATGTGAATAAGAGCTAAATCATACATTTTTAAAGTTAATTTAGTATACATTCAACCTTTTAACTTCTTCTATTGATGTACCCATCACTTTGTGAGCTTTATGAAATTATTTTGATATCTGTCCACTTTAGAAATACTATTCTGCCCATTTTTTCCTGTAACACAGTTTCTGCTAATTATCCTACAGGTCTGGTAAGCTCTTTATATTTACAGGTGAAAACCTGTGTTGAATAAGGTAAATTCTAATTTATGACAAATTTTGCAATTCATTTGCTGTAATTTGAAACAGGCTAGAATACAGGATACTTCCGAGCTTTAATTTTTATTTCTGCTTGATAAGAATTTTGAGTAGCCAGAATTTGGATTTCTACAGGTTTTGCTGTATTGGTAATTGTGGTGGGAGTGTTTTGCAGTCATATATAAAATCTTGTTCTTTTTTTTTTCAGGAAGCTGAGAAAGCAGCTGTCTGGCCATGATTTTAAAAGGGCAGGGCGGAATCCCTGGAGAAGAATTCCGATCAAACCCATGATTCCTGGAGCTGATGGTGACATCGTGGTATTAGACTGAAAGGGACCCATGTATTTGTGGTATTCATTTACATCCATGGAGATGAAAAATAATTTTGTGTGACATTCTTCAACTTGCCTTAGTGCCTCAGGAAAATTAGCATATTCAATCATCAGGAACAGAAAAAAATATAACTGAGGATGAACCACATATGCTTTGGATCTTGAAAAATCTTGTAAAGGATATTCTAGAGATGGCCAGACACTAGTCTGCCTGTCACATCAAAAAATTATGTGGTTATACTCAACTGAATCACACCATTATCATTTCTGTGACTGTGACTGACCATGTTCTAGTAGATCTAGATTATGTGGTCCAATAAGTATGTAAATGTGAAATAATTGTTGTTTGTTTTCCAGTTGTGGAGCTGTGTGTTTCAATCATAGCATTGGAAGTTGTACCCAGCTCATCATTAAATACATGTATGTGAACATACTGATATTTAATTAATTTATATTTTTTTATACTATGTTTGATTGGATTTCAATTGTGTGGATCATCATTTTTGTCACCTTGGCTCAAAATGCTGAGACTGATAATGAGGGGATTTAGCTGGGAAGACGTGAAACATGTACATACTTAAAATGCAAGGCAAGCGTTTCTTCCTTCTGATATTCTGATATCAAGGATGTGCATTATGGGCCAAAGCCAATTCATATGTTTGAAGGTGTACACATTTGCACATTTTCTTCAAACAGTGTACAGTCAGCACTACCTGATATTGACTTGAATATTGGCTCTCCACATAGACAAGACAGATGTACTGTGAGATCCATTTAATCCATGCACTTTTGTTCCCATTTGCACAGATTAATGACTTATCAAAATTTACAAGTCAAATCGTAGAACAATAGAATAAGTGAAAAAAAAATTGTTCTGATACCAACATATTCTGATGAATGTAATCTTGATAAACAGGTCTTCATTGTATATATTTATTCCTCACAGAAATTTAGGTAAGCGCAATTGTTCTTGTAGATTTGTTGACTCCCATCGCTCCATGTGACAGTTTGATGTTTGAATGGCTCAATCATTTCACAGGTCATAACTGCTATACTTACAAATAGATAAATCAGAATTTATGAATTTATGTGCTAACTACAAATGAAAACAAAATAAGCACTGCCATGCAACATTGTCTACCACTGGATTGAGTGATGACATTGTTAAGAATTGAAATTCAGAAGTTAGCATATTGCAGATCTCAATATTGCATCAGTAATTTTCTTGCATCGGATATATGTTGCATATCAAAAGACATTTCAGAAATTGAGATATATTTTTAGTCTTTGAACATGTGGCATATTTATATTATCCTGGTTATTTCAAATGTTTATAATTACATTTATTACAAACTAGTAAAACTCAATACAATGATTGTTTTTATAGTGGATTCTCTTCAGAACTTTAGTTGTTAAAAATAATCTTTGATTTTCAGTGCAGTAGAAATTCATTGGTCCTAATCACATTGGAATAGCACACTTTAATTTTCTACTCAATTTTATTTATTGTTTTACCTTTCCTGACAGTAAGTCAAAGTGGACTTGTGACATAGACTTTTGTTTTTTTTGTGCAGCCATCAACAATTATTTTTTAGGCATTCAAAAAGCCACTGGACCAGCTTTTACCAATTTAGTATAGTATCAGGGAATGAATAGGGCTTTAAGATTGCTTTACAAATAATTATTTCAATCTACCTTCAAATATGGCTGCTTTTATTTAAAATTTAAAAAAAAACTTTAAATGGCTTCTCTTTAAAACCACTGAACAGAATTTAACCAAATTTGTCAGCATCCTTCCTGGCTTCGAGTTAGTATGAATTATGCACATCTAATTTCATATGTGACCACCATGAGTAAAAGTACAAATCTTCTAAACTACTCGGAAAACACACAACATGATCATTTTACAGTATCCTGACACAATGGGCTTCCAGTTTCTTGATGCCAGTCCACCCTAAAATATGACTGCAATAAGTAAAAATAGAAAAATTATTTGAATTGTTTTCTAAATAAATTGCTAAACAGAATTTGACCAAGATGGAGAGAAAACATCCTGTCATAAAGGGCTTTCAGTTTTATGCAAATTATCTGCCATTATATATGACTACTCTTATTAGGTGAACAAAAACCTTTATTTAACCTCCCAAAAACTGCTCAACAGAAATTGATCAAATATCACAGAATGCTTCAAGGGCTTTCAGTTGTGTACAAAATGATGCCAATCTGTGTTTAAAACATGGTGGCCATTACTAAAAACAGTAGCAGATTTAAATGATTTCTCAGAAACCACTCAGCAAGTTAGGAACAACTTTTACAGAGAGCATCCTGGCATTAAAGCCTTTTAGGAACAGTGATGCTGATGTGCAGTCATATTTGGATGGATGAAGATATGGGGAAATGTTAAACAATTGTTCTCCCAGTTAACATCATAGGAAGAAATACATTTAGCAAGCATCCTGCTGACCCTGATGTTTTGGCCAAACTACTCAAACTTTCATTTGTTAGACATAAGCTAGCCAGGTGACTGGTCTTGGGCCAACAAGGGACTGTTAGCTGAAAAGTCATATGCAGTGCTTTTTATAATTGGTTCTTTTTCTATGTTCTTTATTTCTTTGAAAGAAATTGTATGCGTCTCAAATGTGAGAATTCATTAACCCAAATTTTATGGCTCACCATGGAGGAAGCTCAACAATATATTACTTCGGCATCCATGATCATTTTTGGCATCCACATGCACATATTGTTTTAGGTCAAGATAAAGTTTGTCTGTTGACTGTCCTTTTATGCATGTCTAAGTAAAAATGGGTCTGAACAATCTTTATCATCTCTAAGTAATTTTTTTATGAAGTTAATGTATAATTTTGTTAATTTAGAAAGCTTATTATAATGCTTATACAACTATGTATTATTGAACTGCTTGTTGCATTTTTTTTTTCAAGTCTCATTATTTTATCAATAAACAATTTTTTGTTCCTGCAACATAGGTGGTTCACTGGATTGCATTTTTTATGTTTGGTCCTTTCGTCATTGTATGTTGTATTAGTCACTCTTTTTATGGTTGTTTGTAGAGTAAATTTTTCTAAATTTAGTTTGTCTTCAGTTATAGGAATTCAGTTACACCTGAGAAATTCTGTTTGTTCTATTCACAATCAGTTTGAAATAAAAAATGTAAATTATTTACGTACAGATAATTAGCATGCCTTTGTTACTAAACGAAAAGGTGATTGATTGGTACTGAGTGCAACTTACAGTGTCATAATTAAAACATCTATTTTGATTGTTAATTTTATCATGTGATAAAGTTTTCAAGTAGTTTGTCACAGTTGCCTCTGAGTTTGGATTTTTTTCATTATTTATAGTGCTTATAAGAACTGATGAATTTGTGGATGAGAAGGCTTTCTAGTAGCTTCCTGTGGGTCAGTGGATCTTCTCCAGGTTTTTCTGGGTTATTCCTCCACCAGTTATGCTGGCCGCTATGTAGCATATCCTATGATGAAAATGATGCTAAATCCCATAACAGCAACTACTAATGACACACTGATCTTGCCAAATAAAAAAGTAATACAATAGCCAAGAAACCACTAGGTTCTTTAGTTATTATGCTTGTAAAATTTGATTATGAACAAGACCCTTGGAAAAGTACTAATTCGTTTAATCCTTCAGGTATTACAGATTCGGTGACAGTAATCAGATTATCCTAATTTTTCTAATTTGGCAATAATTATCTTTGGGGGGTGGGGTGTTTCATTAACATAATGAGGACAACAACAGGGTTCTGTCTTTATTAGAATGCATCTAAAGCTCTCATTAGCTGTCCTCCAAAAAACATAGGAAAGCTATTGTACTATCCATAGAATTGGTGTCTTTTACACTACCTCTGGGATTGGCATCTTTCTCTTCATACATAACAGTATGTACATATGTACAGCCTCACACCCTCTCAACCATTCATTCTTCTTTGGTCCTAGGCAAGAGTTTGGAGATGGTTTCATATAGACTTACCCCAGGGGGAGGGCAAAGATGGTTAACTTGTACATACATGTAGCTTTTTTGTACGTTCTTGGTTCAAGTTTTGCGTATTGCTTAGGATTTTAGCACCTAGTATAGATGCTGTTATTCACAGATTCATGAAACTGATGAGGGGGTGCATTTTGATGAGTACCATGCCCTCATCACAAAACTCATTTTGCCCCATATCTTATGCATCACAGACTTTTAATTTTTTTTTAAAAGTTATTAAAATTGTCAAATTGGATGATTGTATGCATCTCTATTAGGGCTGTTTTAGTAGAACATACTTAGGACCCAGGGAAGGCACTGGTGTAATTGTCCATAGTATAAACTTGAATTGTATATAATTTTCATATGAACACTTTGTGTAATTGTAAAAACAAATTTTTAAAGTACCTTCCCATGGTACTGTGTATTGATTAAATGAGACAGCCCTTTGAACAACACCCTTTAATAGTTAAATCACAATGTGACCAACATTTCACACTTTGCTAAATTGGGTAAAGTTTCTGTGTGTAGCTTATAACCATGGGGGGGATGCATATTAATGAGTACTACATTTTTATCAAGGACATACAGTATATTCAACCATCTTGTTGTCACTACTGAACAGATGGTCTTTTAGTTGATTTGACATCCAGTATGGCTACCAGTCAGCACTCTTGAGAATCTTGTTATTGCTACTCCTTCTGAATGTAAATCATATTGACATTGGATTATCACCAGAAGATTTCTTTTGATGTCTAGTGGGGTCATAAATAAAATAGGTTCCACTGATTATTTTGAAAATCTTGTTACTACTTCTTCCAAATAAATGATCATGTTTGCATGGGGTTTTCACCAAAAGACCTGTGATATCTAACTGGTTTTGTATGAAATACTGCTGATATTACATACAGTGGCCATCTTGAAAATCTTGTTCTTAAATATCAGAGATGGTGTTAATACTAAGCATTTATAAAGAAGAAATGATCTTGGATTCATGTAAATTCTTTTCAGCCAGGAGAGCACGAGTCCCTTTTAAGGAACCCTTTTTATCAATTCGTTAAAATATCTCTGCATTGATATCATAGAATAGTGTTCTCTTGTATTGTTTTGTAATTTGTATCCTAAAGAGTATGCAATGGTCTATGTGCTGCAGTGGCAGGTCAGCACAGTATAGATCCAGTTAAAACCTATATTTTAATAATTGTAAGAAAAGTGACCAACATTTGTTTGCAAGATCACATTTGTCAGAATTTATCTTCTGAATGATAATGTTTACAATGGCTGCTGGAGAGTACAAAAAGTTTCATACAAGCAAGTTCTAACTGATGATGACATTATTTTTTAAACCTTTTTTGTGTTGCTTGAAACGTAGGCTTATCTATGTATTAAAAATATTAATGTTTCCATTGCAAGTTTTTAGTTGTCACACACATAGATCATGAAGCCAACTGCAAGCAGCATAGAGCTAGAATCACATGCATAATGTTGTGGGAGATCAGCATTTGTGCTGTTTGCTCTACAGTGAATGGTGATTTACTGTGAGCATTTTGTATGTTGTCTGACATAATATAAGACTGCTGCTTGGTGACTAATTCCTTTGACTTAAAAAATGCAATAGTAGTCAGTTGTAACTGACTCATAGTAGGCAAAAAGAACCTTTAACTTGCAATTTTGAATATATAGAAGAGTAGAAATTATAGTACTGAAAATAAAATATTAATTAAATCCTGCAGCATTAAAGGCAAAAATTTAAGTGATTACTTTTTAAGACGTAATCATTTATTCTTAAAAACTTGTTATATCAAGCCAGCAAGGAATGTATGGATCTGAGACAACAGCCAGTGTCTTTATGCTTTTCTTGCATAGTACAATTACATGTTTGCAGGAAATCACTGATTGCTGTTCACCAGTGAATAGTGTAGATGCTGATTTACCAAGAGATCATACTAAATCTGGATCTATTGTTTGCAGTTGACTAGAGCAACCTTCGTACATATTCATCTTCTAACATCAAAATGTTGAATTTGGGAGATAGCGTGTTTGAAAGAATTTTTTGTATTGTGACTGTAGACAAGTTAATTGATAGAGTTTGTACATGATCAGTTACACGTTTTGTGTAGAAAGTGCATGCTACTTGTGTACATAAAAATCTTTTATTGAAAATTGTAGATGAACATTTTTAGTGTTATTCACTACAGATTATCTATTACTCTTTTGTTGTTTGCCTGCGCTGTATTTATTTACCATCTCTCCTGCATTCTGTACATTTACCAAAACCAACGACAGTCATACACCATGAAAATAAAGTTGAAAGTTAAAGAACCAGAAATGGTTTATTTTACTCTTTTTTTTTTTCAGCTCTATTGGTCAAAAACCAGAAGAGCTCAAGGAATGGTTTGTTGTCCATCATCTGTCATCCATCTGTATGTTAGCACAAGTTTGTTATTGCTACTCTGCCATAAACTATGTGGAGAATTGCCTTTAAACTTTACACCTTCATTCCGTACTCAACTAAGTCCCAAATGAAAATGGTGCTGCTAGGAAAACCAATATGGCCACCACAGTGGATCATCCTGGGAATCTAGTAAACACTATTCCCCATAAATGAATAGCTATATCAACATTGGATTTTCTTCAAATGACTTCTTATGTTTTCAAATTGGTTCTATATGAAATTGGTGCAGTTCTTGTGTCTGTTATGGCCACCAAGTGCAATATTTAAAATTTTGTTACTTATCCTGTATGAAATATAATATTACCTTGGGATTTTCACAAAGACTTGTTACGATGTATAGTTGGCCCTAAATGAAAATCTAATGTCCAATGTGGTTACTACAGTGGCATCGTCAAAATCTTGTTATTGCAAATCCTTCTTTCTGAAAAAAAATATTGTCATACAGTTTTCACTTGAAGATTTCTAAATCCAGACAGTGCAGAAATCATATATTTATGGATGAAGTCATGGATGGACCATATATTTTATGGGTGAAGTCATCTATCTCTGTATGTGGGAACCATATATTTGTGGTCAAACATCACCTAGCTCTGTATGCAGATACCATACTTTTATGGCACAGGACAATGACATTTATTGGATGTCCAATCCCGGCCTAGCCGAACATTTAATAATAAAGACTTTCATTCAGTTTCATTTTTACAGAGCTGATTTCAAAATTAGGTAAGTAAAAACAAAAAGCTGAATAAATTTTGTTCTGTTTTCCTAATTTTTCAGTAATTTTTAACAAAGATATTGCTATAAATAATGTCATACTAATACTTAAGCACTTCTGTAATAAATAAATGCACTGCTCTCCATTGCAGAATTTTATGTAAAGAAAACTCCCAGGTCTTGGCACTGTGTTCAGAAAAATAAATCACCAATTGTTTAAATTTCAAACTCGTGCAATTTTATGATCTTGCGTATAAAACAATTCCTCAAATTCCATGTGAGGACTTTTTAAAAATTGTTTTAAAAAATGTTATAAATTTGATATGCACACAAATCCATATGGTTTTTATATATGATAAAGAACTGCCTGTATTTTGGTAAGGTTGACCTATAAAGTTTGCATTTTGTGCAATTCAGTATGGTCAGTATATACAGTTAGCCTTTTGTGGTTTTCACCGTTTTATCACCTTGGGAAAAAATTGGACTTTATCTCAATACATTAAGGAAAAATATAGATCAATCCAATGACTGCAATGCCCACCAACAGAATTTCATTACCATTAATTATCTGTAGTTTACTTAGTCAAAATCAATTAAGATTGTTGCTCATAAATCTAGTTTATATCAAATATTTTTGGCAGTTTGTGGGTATCGATCATCTTTGAATAGCTCATAAAACTTGATCTTTGATTCATGATATTGAGAATTAATTCTGTTAATTCAAGTACTTTCATTAAAACTACTGACTTTCAAGCATCTCATTATCTCAGCAGCTCCACTCAGCCGATGTTACTTGCATCTGAGTGTTCATACTGTTTATTTTAGCCTCAATTGGCCGTAAGGAGCTCGCTTGGCTGTGTGTGTGTGTGTGTGTGATTTGGGGTTTTAACATAGTTTAAAAATGTTCAGTCATATTGCTATGACGTCTGCAGTGTGGCAGTTTA
>QKMX01065774.1:0-11861 GCA_003401595.1 Venustaconcha ellipsiformis | reverse complement strand
ACTTTTTTTTTTTTTTTTTTTTTTAACCCGATAGTTGTATTTTAATATGCAATGTCAAGTTAGTCTATTTTATTTTGGCGTACACTGAAATTAGTCTATTGTATTTTGATGTCCGCTGTCACGTTAATATGATTGATTTTTATGTACAACGTCAAGTTAGTCTATTGTATTGTGATGTACAATGTCAAGCTAGTCTATTGCAGTCTAATGTACAATGTCAAATTAGTCTGTTGCGTACTGATTTACAATGTCAAGTTTAATGTATTTTGATACACACTAATCTAGTTAGTCTATTGCAGTCTGGTGTACAACGTCAAGTTAGTCCATTGTATTTTGATGTACAGTGTCAATTTAGACTATTGCAGTCTGATGTACAATGTAAAGTTTATTGCATTTTGATGTACACTATCAACTTTGTCTATTGTGGTCTGATGTACAATGTCAAGTTAGTCTATTGTATTTTAATGTACATTATCAAGTTATTGTGCTGTTTTTTGATATACACTATCAAGTTAGTTTATTGTGGTCTGATGTACAATATCAAGTTAATCTACTGTATTTTGATATACACTATTAAGTTAATCTATTGTATTTGATGTACACTAACAAGTTATTCTAATGTATTTTGATGTACAAATTGTTACTGTATGGCTATTGTATTCTGAAGTACAGATTGTCACTATATGCTGGACGATGGTAATATATTAGTACTGTAAAGCCTGGATGAGTGTCGTTTGTTTTCGAAATGTGATTTTTATGTATTTGTGTATGTTTTTTTGTATGTGTGTAGTATCTGATTTTTGTGTTCTTTTGTGTGTCTTAAGTTGCTTAAATATGCTAAGCTTTCGATTATCCTAGCGACTTAGATTAAACTCATGAAACATTTACAGTAAATCATCATCGTCTGTTATCATCTGAAACAAATCATGATATAATGCTTCACTTATTCGTCCGACGTTTTTCCTCATTGTTTCGTTCATGTTTCATCAACACTTTTTCAGAACTCATCAACACTTTTTCAGAACTTTTCACTACAAGGCCACAACAGACATTACTCCCTTGTATTACTGGTGTCTACATCCAAATATGTTGATTATTGTTAATTTTCTTTTACTTTTTCCACCAAAATTAAAAACTGTTGTAGACATTCTTACACTAATATCACTATCGCTATTACCAACACAGCAACAATATGAAAAATACAACAATGACTTCCACAGTAGTCACCACTAGGACGACTGCTACTAAACGACAGCCGTTATCACGATCAGCATCATCCGTGCCTATATTTTATTGGTAATAAAGAAAGGAAACATAATTTTCTCACAGATGAAAACTCAAAATTTGTAAGTTGGTAACGTTTTTTTATTAGTTCCCTCTTCAAATTGTTTTCAGTGTTTTTGTTGTCTATTTTTCGCTTGTATATTTTTGGAGAATACATTACGCTTAATGAGCAATATCAGTTGTATTTCATCACTTATACTTCATGTCAGTTTGTTGAAAATATAAATTATGAAGCACCCTCTTTGGCTTCAATCCCCGTTTTTGTAAACTTTGCCTTTTTCTAATTCTCTTGTGTCTCTTTTACCAGAATCCCTTTTTCAATGGTGCTCGGCCCGAATTCAACTACTTTCTGCCCTACGACCTTGCCCTGCTGGAACTAACGACCCCTGTCAACCTCAATTATTACGTGAAACCGATCTCTCTTCCCGATCCGAACCTTAGCTACAGCAAAAGAGTTTGCATTGTCACCGGATGGGGAAAAACAGGCGGTAATTTTATGTTGCATATTTGTACATTAATCAAGTTCTTCGGTTTCAAAGTTGTCCCAATTCAAGCAAGTATACCGTCACAAATTCCTGTGTAGCAGCATGATTATTTATATATGTTCATCTTATATGTAGCAGTTGCGATCGCTGCTTTAACGTTTCTTCTAAAGTAATTCTTGAGCATTTTGAAATTTTACGGAGATAAAAATATCTGTACAGCATAAAGTTTATAGTGTATGATATTGCGGGGATGAACGAATTACCACGTGGACAACATAACAGCAACACGTTACAAACAATGGAAACTCTAAATAAAGGATCACCATACACAATGCATTTCTATTGGAAATCGCAAGATGGATATATAAATAATACTGTTCTACTAGGTCACGATTAGCCCTTTGTAACTCAAATACCTAATCTGCGCCCACCTCTGTCCTCAATCTGGTCTTCGGTAGCTAACTATTGTCATCATTGTTACATTATTATCATCATTATTAAGAAATCGTAAATATATGTCAATATATATGTCAAAATGGAGTTTTAAAAAAAATCATGTCTTTGGTCAAAATTCAACGACTACAATCCGCATTGAATGAATATTAATATGGAAATTAGTAGAAATGGAACATAAATCAAAAATTCGACAAATTTATGGTTTGTATAGTATTTATCCATATTGCATTTATTTCAGTAATTTCAATTATCAGTGTTATGTTTAAAAAAAGTTATCACTAGATGTAAAAATTGGAAATAATTTGTAAAATTAATAAAATTATGGGAAAATATCTGCTTTTTCTGCATGATCCAAGCGAATATCAGCAACTAAGACAACGTCCTCTAAATGGAGCGAAACACGTATATAGTGTTTACAGACAGCCTGGAATGCTTTCACCTTGACTTATTTTGTTATTAATGCTGTTATACACTTCAAATTAAAGGATATTATTGGGTAGTCTGACATCTGTTTTAATAAGAGTTTTTGTATTTCTTTAGTGAATGCAGATGGATCTGATATCCTTCAAATGGCTGAAATCAACACTCTGGATAACAACGTGTGTAGATACACCTGGGGATATTACATATACTACGGGAACATATGTGTTTACACATACGGAGTTACACCTTGTCAGGTAAGTGATTTTGAACACTCAAGCCACACGCCTGATGATATCATATTATATAATCTACTATAATAGTAGAAACTTAGTTATGCAATATGTCATTACCTAATTGTTTAATCGATTCATCTTTTTTGTTTCTTCTCCACGTTAACTTTTATAATTGTTGAAGTGGAGATCGTAAATTATTGTAATTGTCATGAGAGGTTTCAATGCTTTACATGTCAGTCTTTAAGACACATGTCTCACTGTGAATCTGCGTTCAATGGTTTGCAATCATTCGTATGTGTTTGAAATTTCTCTTTTTCTGTTGTCATGGATTTGTTTCTGCAGTTCTGAGATTGTTGTTACACGTGAACTGTCTCAATAGCTGTTAATTTATTATCAACTTGATCTCTCCATATCTATATCTTTCAAATTATTCTCTTCTAATGTTTTAAGTATTTAGGTGTAAGTGTGCTTTTGTTCACAGATTTGTGTTGCCGCATCATGTTTCTGTATTCTTTCTGCTAAATGTGTAATAAAGTGATTATCTAAGCATAAATCATTGTTTATTAATTGACATGGTACACCATCTTTCTCTTCTGTTTTCTCCAGATATTCAAAGTTACACTCGGATGGATCTCTTAACGATATTTCTTCTAGCCATTGCTTACTCTATTTACATAATTTGAAAAATACATTACAGTCAGAAAGTGAAAATCGCATCGCCTTCACTTTTAATGCTGATATTCAGCCTGCTTATATTCAACGTCTCTTTGTATACATCTTTAGGTTTCAGAACATCATGAACTGTATCTGATTCAACAGGTCTCTGACTACTGAATTGTATATATTCTTCAAGTTGTTTTCTAATTCAGTTTTACGTGCATCTTTAGTCTTTTATGAAGTTGCCTTTTCTTGTCTCTCACCAAATTTAGACCCTTAACCTTTTCTTTCAATCCCCTTAGATTATATAAAACTTGAAGATAGAACAAAAAGTTTGTTTTGTAAAGTGGAATATTTTTTTTCTTCAAAAACCCATGTAAATACACGAATCAATGGTATCATAACAATATGATTGTGTTTATGTGAGCTGTTGGGCAGAGGTAGAATCACTTCTTTTTATTATTATTTTAAATCTTAAGTTCATTATTTATTTTATATCACGTTTCAAGTTTATTTTTTTAAAATAAATATAGATGTATGAAAATAGTGCTATTGAGACATGCATTTATTAAAAAAAAATAATAATAGTGTGTGTTGTGGATATGCTGTGAATATTTTCTGAAACGTTGGAATATATTATTTTAATAGTTATTATGTATGCTCTCAAATAATATTTTTGAACACAAGCTTTGACCACACTTTTATCCTATCTATACTTATAAAGAAATCTGCATTAGTTCTCAATACCCATATTGTATGTTGTATTAATCTTCACTGGAGTACGGAAATGTCTACATACAAACATTCTACCAACCCTGTTACCTGTCTATCTACCTACCTACATACATATTTATAAAGTTTAAACTCATTCATTCCAACTATTTTGGGAAACATTAAAACTCTCGGATGAACGAAAGTTCGGATGAAATGGCTTGACTTACATCAATATTCACTTTCGGATACGGTGTACATAGACAAGACTATACTATTAATTAGCAAGTTTCCGATAAATGAGGCAGTAAAGTATATACCAATGTTACTACGTACTTACATAACTCTTTATTAAATATAATAACCTCATTCTCTGTGCGTCTTCATGTCGTCCAGCATAGTGTTACATATGTGCCGCATATATTTGTATTTATTCTTGTTATATTACAGTTGTCAGCTTTCATGTTGCAGTTTCACCCTAAAGTATGAGTTTGCACATTTTCAAAGCAGTAATATTCTCTGCAATGTTTATTTTGTATTGATACTCTTTGCAGGCATATCAGTTAACAATAACCAATTACCACTTTGTAAATTCTGTGTTTGCATTTTAATGGCAGGGTGACAGTGGTGGTCCTTTAGTGTGTCTGGACACGAATGGGTATGTTTTGGCTGGGATCTCCTCATGGGGTGATGTCGACTGCGGAGATCATCCTTCTATATACACGAGAATCACTGAGAATCTGGCCTGGATCCATGATGTTATCGACAATGATGGTCACCATTAATGTGTGTTGCTTTCTAATAAACACAGTTCCAGAAAAATCATTTGTTTTTTATGCACTTGATTATTCCCTTTTATTTATTTTTTTCTCTCTCTCTCTCTCCCTCTCATTTTCTTACAGAGAGAGACAGAGAGACAGCTAAATATATGTGTTTCTGACTCTGTAAATATGTCTGTCCGTCGGTTGGTCCATCTATCAATCATCTTTCAATTTAGTGGGTAGTTGATGCGTTTCCATGGCAATATGATACACTATCGAACTGGAGCTTCTTGCTTCTGAGAAAATCCTATGACTAAACCTTTTCCATTACAGTTTATGTTGACTGACTACACTAGCGCCATATCAGTCGAGATCTGGATCTACTTGCAGCATCGTTTCCTTTCATAAATTTTTTTTATATATTTCTGACAACCAGTCCTACAGTTGGTTCACAGATATATCGCAAACCATCTTGAGTACATTTTCTATCCACATAATAGAAATGTGGTCTCAGTGTAACTGTAGTACTCAAATGAAGCTGATATTTGCCTCCTCTCTTGGCTATAAAAGTGCAGTATAGAACAAGGCATAAATGAAGACGAGATGTCATTGTGCACATGTAATTTGCAACTTACAAATATATTATTTTCTGACAAAGCCTGTCGAAAATTTGTGACTAACCATCGCATAATATTCTTCTCCAGCTCTAATACAGAACGAAGTAATTCAAATGCAACCTGAGCAAAGTTTCCATTTCTTAGTGTTACTCTCTCACATTAAAATTGCAATTTTGTTCTTTGAGAAGAAAAGCTGCGGCGTTCAATGTCAGGTTCTGAGAGTAAATCCTAAAGTCCCGTACTACCATACTTTTTACCCATGTCGGTAAAATAATTGAAGACTATATTCATCTCACCGGGTAGCTGTCACCGACCTCATCGCCACTACGGCATGGAAATTCTTTAACATTGCCATATATAATAAGATTAAGAGAGAGTAAGTTTACATGTTTCGTTCAGTATGGAGTAGCGATGTTATGAGACTCTGTCGTGAAGCTCTCCACGGTGTATGCCAATAATATACAAAATTACACCACGATAAACCTACAGGAACATTTCTCGTCACATTTGTTGTTTTCATACAATATTGTTTCGGAGGCGAGTGGATGATGATATTTACCAATTTAAATTTTAAAGCATCGACTCTAAGTTTCTTAAAATTGTATTTTTTATTTAATTAGTATATATGTTTCATTAAATTTAAATGTTCGCTCAAACAATGCTTGTTTTACTAATTTATGTATGTATGTACATATAAAGAAAGAGATATACATATATGTATACACACACTTATAAAGACATAATGAAACGGTTATATTTTGCTCGGGATACAATCTATTTTGGATTTAATTTGAATTTATTTATCTTGGCATCAGAGTTTCCAAGGAGCTAAACAGTACAGAGACATCAGAGAAATTAAAAATTTACATCCGCATTAATATATAATCACTAACCCCTTTTGGTACAATTACACTTTTTAAACCTTCTCCATTTTCAAAACTTACTTATTTACAACTGCATTATCAAAGAGTGCAATGCAGGAACTGGATTGTTTTGTATCTTTGGAGTTGGGCAAGAGTTAAAGTAAAAGAAAAGTAATTATTAAAGACAATGGGGTGGGTGTGTCTTCAAATGGCTGATATCAAAATGTTTGTAGATTCTGTTACTTTAACCTGTATCTGAAGAATGGTTACTTTCTAGTACATATAGAAAAGCATTTACTTCCTCATTTCCGAAACAATAGATTTTCTAAACAGATGTCATAAATGCTTGAATGAGTTTGAGATAAATATAATTTCATCTTTCATAAAATTGTATTATATGTCTACTGTTGACAACAAAGAAGAACTTCAATCATAAAGATGGATAAATAATTGTAGGAAAGTAAGCTATATACAATCACTAGATTGAAAAAGGAATATTTTGCATAAACCATTAGAAAATGGGGAGGGTCAGTGGATCAGTCTAGATAAGTTTCGTAATGAATTTGGATTACATTTAAATTTCCTAGAATCTCTGTGGGTTTTATTTGCCACAAAGATCTACTGAAGTAATTGTTTTTATATTAGTATCAATTCTAATATAAAATATCCATGTATTGTACTTATAATAATCGATACTAAGGACAGTCAACGAACTAAGGAAACAGTCATGTACAATACTCATGAGTCAGCCTCAAATGCAAAAATGGAATGCAGACTTTGGAAATTTAAAATAGAATGCATGGAACAACCTTTTATCCATGCGTCACAAAGTAGCCAGTATTTCTACATTTAAATGGTTTCAAACTAAGATTTTACACAGACTTTTCGCAACAAATAATTTTCTAAAAGACGCTCTACAGATTTGTAATTTGTGCCTTTTGTGCAAATGTTCTGAAGACGTTTTATCACATCTTCAATGGGAGTGTCCAAAACCAGAATCAAGTTGATAAAGTGTGGGTCATTTCTAAATCTAATATACATCAGAAAATATCTTCATCTTGGCATAACATGAACAGATATCGTTGATACCATTAACGTATTTATATTTCAAGAAAGAACTGAGATTACACTGTCAGAAATTTATTCTTCATACACAAACTGCATATGGGAAAATTTTTATACGAAATGGCTACTTTACAAACATTTCTTTCTAAAATGAATATTATTTAATCACTTTCTACAATTCTATCAATAAAAAGGTATGTGCTGATAACGTGTGGATGTAGTTACGTATACAAGTCAAGTTCGATAACATAATTTACCTCCCTTCAAGAGTAGCTGCAAAGTTATCATCCTTGAAACGCGCAAACATCAACCGGGGAGCATGGAAACTAATGAAGTCCGAGAAAAAGTTACTACCAATATACTTACAAAAACGATCGCACCATTATCATCATAATAAGAGAAAAAAAAAACTTTTTAACAAGTTGCATTATTTTAATAAGATGAAAACCGTAAGGTACCAACCATACTTAAATAGGTATTGAAATGGATATATGTTTAACGTTCTTAAGCATTCTTGCTTGCTAGGGCGCAGGATAAAAAAACTTTTTATTTGACAATGTAACTACTAACAAAAGCATCCTAAATTATGCAATTGAATCCTAACTTATTTATGTAACTTTAAAGACGGTAAGGTAATCGGTCAAGTGCCTGAGAATTAAATCAATTACCATGCTGTAATAGTGCTGAAATCTTACAGCGGCTAGGTTGAAGACAAGAAATGTAGGGGGGTTGGGGTTGGGGGTTGGGTTGGGTTTTTTTAATCAGAGACAAAATGTCTAGTAGTTGGTTTCCATTGGAATGGTAATGATTTAGTAAGTTGTGTTACAACATTGTTAAACATGTCATAAAACTAAAAAAAAATATTATCTAGTCCAAGAAATATTTATTATCCCGGGATAATTCGTCTCACCAAGAAAACTATTAATAAATTTAAGCTCCTATGCGAATAGAGCCATTTCTTTCAACAACTTTCTATAACACGACAACACTACGAAAATAACATATAACCATTTGTGTGGTTAACTTTACGTTTTAAATGGCACAAAACTCATTTTAATATTGAACTATCCGGTGATAACAAACTTGATATTCATTTGCGTCCTATGTTAACAGTGTGTAACTGAGATTGCTATAGATGCAATTTGTATGCATTTCATTCTACATTGTCGACACTGCTATTTCTTCTTGGGAGAATACCTTCAACGGATCCTGAAAGTAACTATGGAATTAGCGTAAAGGATAACCTACAAGAAGTTCATCTGCGGGATAGATACTTTTGGTTCACATCTTGATTTCAGTTTTCCTGGCTGTATCCAAGACAACGACTTAATATATATTATTATTGATATGATACAAAAATACGGAATTCAGATATTCTTTTAGAGCAATAATGCACATGCATTTTCTAGTTATCTACAAAAGAAAAATATTTCAATGGATCCGTTTTGTAAGGAATTAGCACGAAGACATGGATGACTTTCGCAATTTACATGTTTCAAGTTAAGTGTCATGATTTTCTGGGAAATCATAAATGAGTCATGGGACTCTCTGATAAATACTGTTGATATTATGCATAAAAAGCAAAATACAAATGTTAACTCATTATAATTAAATAACTGTTCAGTAAATCAATAACTGTTCTTTAGTGTCACTCTAAATTAAATTATCTGCAACGACCGTGTTTTTTTGGGCGTGAATACATGGTCAAATTCAATGAGCAGTCCTGTTCATACGCGCTCTTAAAACGTTCCATTTATTGAGTTTTCAGTACTTAAAATTATTTTTATGTATTATATAATATAATGTTATGTATATTTAAAATTTATTTGTTGGCTTTTCTTAATTATTATGCCGTATACATTTGCATTTTTGTATTTGAATTTGTCCAAAATCAAGTTCACTGTGTACCTCACTACGGTCATTGATTTTATAAAAAAAAAAAACATAATGTAAAGCTGATAGTTCTCTATGAGTATTGATTAATTATTATAATCGCAACCAATGGAAGTGAAAATGTTTATCTTATTCTGAGTCTAAAACATTTGAATTCTTCCATGGAAAAACCTGGTGTACCTGATGTTTGCAATCTTCTTTACTGTAATATTACCTATATATCTTATCTTGCTGATAATTCAGAATGTTCTATAAATGACCCTTATCCTGGTTTTAGTTTTGTGTATTAGCTTCTTATCTAACATTGTTTACCTGAGAAATTACTTATTTTTTCCTTAAAATTTTGGAGCAATAGTAGATTCTCCTGGGTTTGTATTGTCTATTTTGGTAATCTTCCTGATGGAGACGTTGGGGCATTTTATCTTCATCTATAAGGTCTTGCAAGGTTTGAACTACGGTAAGGTCTTCCATCACTCCCTGTATTGTTGTGTATTGACTCGTGAGCTGGTAAGGAAGAGATATGTCTGGGGTAACACCCTAGATATGTGAGGGTTTTCTTTCACCCAAATATTTTGAAGATCTCTCAAGGGCATCTGTTAGGATGTCCCTTCCTTCCTTTCACTGGAAAATATAGGTTGTTACTCATTGCATAGTATTTCTTGTCGTCAGTTACTTTAAAACTCTTATTATGCCCTTGAATGGTGATTCAGTGTTCTCCAAATTGATGGTCGTGATCCGGAAAATCGTTAAAGGAGGTGGTTTTGTAATCACACGGTCGGCACAAAAAGGGCACTTTTTGATGGTCATTGATGTGTTGATGGTCATAGATGTGTTTCTTTTGGTAGTGAGCTACAGTTCTATATCTTTGCTCTTCTAACTGCAAATCATGAAGGCTTTCAAACGATCCCTCTTCATTCTCGCCATTGCTTAAAGACAAAACTGTCTGAGCAGGATTTATGTTTACTAAATGATCAAAACATGAACGAAAACAAAAAAAAAAATACGATCATTTATTATGATAATTAGATGGTGCTGGTGTGATGTGAAGTGCAGCTATTAATGTTAAGAAAGCGATAAACCCTGCTTCTGTTTTGCGAAATATTTTTTTTTCTTTAAAAAAAATTATGCATCTATTTTCTGATACTGGCAATGGATACCGCAATACGATTTTCTATACCACGATTTTTTTCCCCGCGGTCATCCTACGAAACTGTGTATTCATCACACTTTTTCCAATTTAAGAACCATTAGTTTTTATTTACGATGCTCACTTAACTCGAGATTGCAAGAGCATGTAAAACGAGATGCACACAATCACTATTTGGGCAAAGTTTAATTTGTGGTAGTCTTGGTGTTGTTGGCAAGACAAGACCAGGGTATAATTTTCCAATTAAAATTTAAGTTAGAAACTACACTTTGCCTCAGATATTTTTCCTGTTTGACATTGTTAATTCTAAAGCACCGGAAGTTCACTTAGGGTGTGCGTGTGCTTGATTACAAATTAACAAACCAAAAAACTCTTTCGCACTGAGCTATCCAACAACGGAAAAATACAAATGGAAAAAGAAATATCCTCTGAATCTCTAAATTTTTGCACTTAGCAATCCAACAATCGCAGTGGAAAATGAAAACTACAACAATTACCCAAGATTTAACAGATATCCAGCATTATTCAATCTGGTCGCAGGCACGTCCTTTTGCTATTTTTTATTTATGTTTTATTTTGTCACTTGTTCATAAAAGTGTCTGATTCCACAATGTAGGTTTTATTGATGAGTGGACGCCATTTGGTTTCGGTCGGCCCCCCCTCCCCCTTCAAACAAAATGCACAAATCAGTAGCGTAGTCTNGCCCCCCCCCCCTTCAAACAAAATGCACAAATCAGTAGCGTAGTCTCCTACAAACCTTGGATTGGCCTTTGGGTAGTTTTGTGAGTCAACACTACTTGGCTAAGGTGGCGCTCTACAGTTTCGTATTTATCATAGGGCCATATGCTAAATACAAAACTGTAGAACGCCACCAAATGCGCATTAGTTTTTGAATAATGGATGTGCTATACATAAAAATGTTATCTTTGCTTATCATATATGATGTGTTCAAATATTAATCTGGAAAAATATTTTGATGTCCAGTTTATTCGATAATATTGTCGATAATATTGTTAACTGTTTTCACCTACCTTCTTCATATCAGATAAATGTTTCCACACAGTCATATGGCTGATGATACCACCGCAAATAAAGAATAAATAATGCTTTATTTTTGATAATGTTCTCTCTTTATTCTTTCATTTATATTTCATGGTCTCATTTTCATACATCGATACTGAATTTATTTCACTACCATATCACAAGCTTCAGAAAAATCCACATTCCTGAACAATGATGCGAATCTCTCATGAAGATCTAAGCCAT
>QKMX01065764.1:0-10636 GCA_003401595.1 Venustaconcha ellipsiformis | reverse complement strand
GAAAAATTGTTAAAGCTACGTTAAAAATCTAAATCACATGCACACAGACCATGCTAATGATTGCAGTGTTGAACAAGGCACTAACAAGGGGGGAATGCCATCTGTAGCCAAGGTCATCTATCCACTTCTTTCTAGATCTGTATGGATGTCAGCATCCTTAGCTACAGAAGATGGACATACTAAATAATCTACACTGTATTGATTTGAACGAACAAATTTTTTAAAGGCATGCTTATAAATAATTTGATACTGGTAAATTGATTATGTGGCCAGTTGATTGAAAGGATGCTAAAGGATTTTCCATACTGATAAATAACTCATTTTTAGTTAACCTTTGACCATTGGATTATGAATTCAATACTGTATTAATGTGGCTTCATGAAATTTTGCTAATCCAAATCCAATATAACCACTATACCAGTCATTTTGAAAATCTTCTTGCTACTCCAAATTGGAAAGCCATATTAACATGCAGTTTTCACTAAAAGACTTCTTATGATTTCTAGTTGATCATATTTGAAAATGGTTTTGATCTTTCAGCCAAAACGTAGCTGCCATGAATGGTCATTTTGAAATGTGGTTTTATAAAAAGAAATCAAATCATATCTAGTTGACCACAAATAAAAATGGCATAGATCTTACATCCAATATGCCACCACTGCAGCCAATTTCAATTTTTTTTAATGCTCAAGAATAGATGAATGTTTTTTATGATCAGCAGTAAAAAAGAACAAAGTCTTATTTTGGATTGCTGCAAATTCTTTTCAGACAGTAGTGTATCAATCTCATGAAGAAATGTTTTTTGTTACATAAATACAAGAAAGCACATGGGTATTTTTTTTCTATACACTCATGTATACTTTTATTCAGATTTAGTTTATCTTCAGACAGAAAATAACAACAGTGTACATGATGTTACTGGCATAGGTGCCAACATTAAGTTCATGCATTTAGCTCAGATTCTCTGAAATGGTTGAAAACAGTGATACATCTTGATGAGTGTATTTGTCTTGGATGGGTACTACTCACCATGTGCAAAAGTATATCACAGAGACCTATAATTTTACAGTTAGGTCTATACCTCTGTCACTGTTTATGTCATAAACATTACAATGGTTCAACTTGATCTTGGAGAGTTCAATTCACCACAAGCAAAAGTTGGTCACAGTAAACTACTTTTCTTGCTATAGTGACTGCAAGGTTTTCAGATCACATGTCCATAGTGCAAAAAGTGAAGTTGACGTATGGCACTGTGTCTATTATGCATCATTTTGTGTCCACCCTTCAACAATTGCTTGTTATGGGTCTGAAGTCAATATTTCAGAGCTTATTTCAATCAAACTTTGAATATTGGCTTATATACACAAAATCTCAAGGTCATTAATGAGTAAAGGCCATATTTCTAATCTGAATTGATCAAACTTAGAGCATAGGCAAATTTTATTAAGATCTCTGATGAGTTCAAAAATGAGTGAGGTTCATGCATACTAATGAAGTCATGCTAATTTGAACTTTTCACCTCAAAGGAGGCCACATATCTGAGTTTAGTCATTCTTGGCTAAATATTTATATCATTAAGATCTCATATTAGTTCTGTAATGAGATCCACACATGCAAATGAAGTTATCTGGAATCAATTTGTTGCCATTCTGGAGTCATACTTCTCATTCATGTTTGATAAAACATGAGGTATGGGTCTATGTCATCAGGATCTTGGATCAATTCAGTAATGAGCAAAATCGATGTGTATTAATAATGTAATCATCATATCTTTTTTCTTGAGTTTTATACCACTCTGAAAGCCATATTAGTAATCTGATTTTGATCAAACATTAAATATTTGTTTATAATATCCCGATTGTATGCCATTGTTTTAATGAAAAAGATAAATTTGTTAGACCATTTTGCATGTAAGTGACACCTTACAATCACTCTGGACACCAAAGTTCTGATCAGATTTTGAGCTGAATAGGTCAACTCAAAGTTTGGGAGATAGCTTACAATATGATATATTCTAACAACACAACACACATGTAAGCTTGCTTAGAGAAATTATTAACTGTATAGTTATGCAAGGCAAGTGAGTGTTATCAGGTCCACTTAGGTCTCTTGCTGTGCAAAGCGGGCAAAATATGTCATTTCTGCTTTATTCTTTTATACTCTTATCCAGATTTATCATAGTTGCACTATATGTCATTTTCATACAAGCAGTAACAGATGTAAGAAAACGTTCTTGTGTCAAATCTGGGCTACAGTGCTAGGATAACAGCTGAAGCTGTGTTTATCAGATGTACATGCTGTTATATTGGCCAAAGGCAGGTGTTACCTGCATCACCTTAATTGGAAATATAACTCTTAGGCTGTCACACTTGATAAGTGGGTTAATAGGTTACATTAAAAGGGGCCATATCCTTACCATAAAAAGGGGCTCTTAATTAAGCATAAATGAGGTGGAATAAGTCTGAACCATTTATTTACAACATTTACAAGAGAAAACAAACAATTTAGAGAGAGACCATTTTATTACAGTCTCTATCCATATCTCATTCATGTGTGCTGACATGCATCTAAAAATGAAAAAGGTATTGAAGCATCTAAATTTTAATATTAATAGTTGAACTTCTGAATGTAAGCACTTATTTTATAAATTATTATCAGATAAAATAAACCTGCATATATCCATGTATTCAAAAGAGAGAACTATGTTTATTGCAAGCTTCAACATGCTCTGTTCCAAAACTGAAAAAATAATGTGCTTTTTGGTCAATCATAGACCAGAAGAGCTTATGGGATGGTTGGTTTTCTGTCCTCCATTGGTTATCACAAAGCTTGTTATTGCTACTTCTATAAACTAATTGGAGGATTACCATGAAACTTTACACAACATTCATCCCAAAATTTAGTTGGACCTAAATAAAATGGTGAAGCTCAAACGTCCAATATGGCTATGATAGTAGCCACATTGAAAATTCATCAGGATGGATGGCCATTGGGTTTTCACTGAAAGACTTCTTATTATGTTTAGTTGGTCATAAATGAATTTGGTGGCAATTTGATGTTCAATATGGTCACCACAGCAGCCATCTTTAATTTTTTTTATTACTGCTACTCTTGAATGGAAATTTATTTTGATATGTGATTTTTTTAAGAAGATTTCTTATTATATCTATCTGTTGCCATATGAAATTGGTACCAATTTGGTGTCCAGTATGACAGGCACAGCAGCTCTCATGAAAATCCTATTGTCATTACTCCTTTTGAATGGAAAGTGATAGTGACATAAGAATTTTGCCAGAAGACTCCATATGATGTCTCATTGGCCCTAAATGAAAATGATGCTGATCCCCTGTCAATATAACTGCCCCAGAGGCCTACTTGAAAATCTTGTTATGGTTCATTCGCTCAATGACTTCATATGTTGTCTGGTTGGTAGTAAATAAAAATTGTGCTTCTCAGACACCCAGTATGGTCACTAAAGTGGCTATTTTTTAATATTCCTGAATGAATGATAATATCAACATGGGAGTTTCACTGAAATACTTAAGAGATCTGGTTGGTTATAAATAAAAATGGTGCTGATCTGTTATGGCTACTTCTCCTAGATGGCTGGTCATATTGCTATTGTGCTTTCAACAAAACACTTAATAAGACTGCTGGTCCTTAATAGAAATAATGCAAATTTGATATTCATCATAGCAGGCATCTTGAAAATATCAATATTCTCCAAAATGGAATGACATATCAACAAGGGGCTTCAACTAGTAGACTTCTTATAATGTTTGTTGATCCTAAATGAAAATGATGCCAGTTTGAGATGTACAGCAGCTAATCTGAAAATCTTATTGTTGCTGAAGAATATCAGAGAATTTTCAAGACTCGCTGTTAAAAAGAAGGAAATTATATTATCTTGAATTTGAGATTTTTTTTACCAACAGAGCAGCAGTCCCTTTGAATTAGTGTGAATCACACATTTGTTTATCCTCGAATAAACCTTGCCTTGTATAAAATTTTGTACACAGAAGTTTAAATTCTTTCATGCAAGTAATGTGCATGAAATAATTAACTGGAATATTGATATAATTGGACTTCTCTTCAAGTTACAGCCATCTTCAAACTTTACAAAACAAAAAACTCAAATTGTATGTCTTTATTTAGATCAGATGCTACAGTATGCTGGTATGAGATCCAGGAAGTTTTATTGCAACCAACATTCGCTAGCATATAGTTCACAATGCCATTACTTTTGTCCAATGATCATTAACTATTCTGATGGAGTTTTACAAATTTCAGTTTTGTTTTGAAAAGATATTTAAAAGTTTTGTCAGTTGATTAAATTCTAAATCAGTATGATTTCTTATTGACATAAATTTTTTGTGTTTTAAAGGGACTGACAAATAAAGAATTTAATTGTTTGCATAATATGCATTTTCTTAATATTATAATAAAACAATCAGATTCAGAAAGCAATGTCACAAGTAATATGATTCAGGCTAATGGCAATTAATAAAAAAGAAGATTTGTATATCTTAAAGTTCACTGCAAAGATTTGTATAAAATTTGCAAGCAGTTTTAGTTTCTGTTTCATGTTTACTGCCTGGTTTTCATTGATGACATTCATTGTGATTATTAAATTTCACACTTAATAGGCTGTCAATAGTTTTATTGTCCAGATTTCCATTATGTAGTGGTGTCTGCATATGTCCTGTGATATCATTTCTTTGTATGCTGTCATAACATTCACTTTGCTTGAAATACACAAGGCAAATTCTGGACCTTTGTTGCTTGCCTGCACCAATTTAAACTCCGATTTCTGATTTCCAAATTCTTTTGAACTTGTAATTTATTTTACTTGATGGTGATTTAAGCTTGATTGAATGCCACATTTTTGCAATTTGATTTGAATTGACAAAATAAAAGATAAGGACTTCCCTTAAATATTCCTCTCAAAACATCTTGAAAACAATAAGACAAAATGTCAAAATTCTTATGCAAGTGTTTCAGCCAAAATAATTGAGGAGGAGGGGAGCATCTCTGTTTTAGTCCTTGTCTGCCAAAGGTTGAACAATTTTTAATCAGACTTGTAAGCCATCAAGGACTGGCTATGATCCCTTGATTATTTTTTAAACCAAAATAAATATCCTGCCTTTGGCCCCCAGTTCTCTAAATTATAACTGTAAGGTAATCAGCTTTTCAACTGCTTGTGTACACATGTAAGTGGTTAAGTAAACATTCTTAAGTGGATTACTCTGCATTCATAATGGCACTGTTGTTAACACTAATTGAACTGTTCTTTTCCCCCCAATAGACTGATTCTGACCAGTTTCTGTATTTTGAGGATAGAATGCAAAAAAATATATTTATTTCCCAAATTTTAAAACAAAAATCTTTTTATTTTCAAAAGCGGCAGAAGTTGGCTTTAATACAATATTTTTGTCTTACTGCCAGTAGAATCACATGTATGGACATGTGTAAATTTTGAATGGTTTGTTCCATAAGAATGGGTACAATGCAACTACCATGGTACAAACTTCTGCCAGACTAAATTAGTTTTCCCTAATAGGTGTATCTATTATTGAAGTAGCACCTGCATTATCAGATTATCTTGGAAGTGAGCCAGCTATCCCCAGGACAGGTGTTAACAGAATTGTAATACTGATTTTATGAGAGACCACCTTTCTAAGTGAAGAACACAATCCCTTTGAGATAATGTGCATGGGCTGCTGAATGTTCTTGTATTGAAGCTTTATAGTGATAAAAAAAAAATTACTTCTCCCTATTCCACATATTTCTTTCATGGCAGCTTGGATAAGAATCCCAATATTTGTAAGATTCAAAAGGTGATCCAACTTCCAAAGGTTATATGGCGCTCAGAAATATTTCTTATTGTTTTCTGGCAAGCAATAAAAGTGGCAGGGAAATTTTCCCCCCTAAGATTAATATGGCAATATTTATAACTTGAACATCTTTATTGTCCCCATGGCCAGGAGGACATCTTGACTTGTCTTGTCTGTTGGTCATTAGCAAGATTGTGCACAAACCATTTTACAAAGAAAACTTGACTTGCATTGTACCAATTACCTAATATTGTTTTGCCATGATGTATAAAATAATCAATTTTTTGAAAACAATTTTGACAAAACTCTTAGAAAGATAAAACAAAAACCACTTGAAGTGCAGTAGAGAAATTAAATTTAATAAGTACATTTGTATCCATATATTGATGGTTTGAGTCACCTTTTTAATCTATAACAGCAATATTTTTTAAAAATGTGCATTTGTTTTTACTTTTTGGACTAACTGCAAATAATATTAACCCTGAGCTGGCATCACATAATGTGCCAGCAGATGAGTGTATGTGTTGAATGTTCTACTGCCTTTATATAGATCAGCTGGTTATATTGTATCCCATTATAGCAATGTTTTAAAAATTTTATATATATATATATATATAGTTTTGAAGATTAAATTTTCATTGAATCACTAGGGTTATGAGCAAGCCCCAGTATCCCTAAATTTCTCTTCAAATGAGGCTTTACATTGATATTACTGGAATTATTTTTATCCAAGATGAAGATTGCAAACAGAATGTAAAACAGCAAAAAATGTTTTAAAAGTATTCACCAGGAAATAATATTTAAGGAATTTTGCAAAACTCTGAGGACATCCTCAACTTTACCACAGCTGTAATAAAGAAACTACCTAAGAACTCAAGAACTGATAATAGTGTTTGAACCCACAATGCCTGCTTGCTGCTTGGCGAAAAATTCAAATTAAAGCCAAACAATATGAGAGATATTTTAAAAAATCTCTTTGAGGGAAAAAAAGCGGAATCGCTGGCCAGAGCTCAGTAGTATTCATTGATATTAGTCCATTTTAAACTAATTACATTATTGTTCACTAAACATTGTTTTTCTTCCAATAGATTTTAAGGTCACCAAGAGGTTTTCATGCACTGATGACCTTGTCTGCACAAATTTGAATACCAGCAGTGTGAATGGAGTACATCTTCTGAAAATCTCAAATTTACTGGATCATTTTTGCTTAAAGCAACCAATATTATCAGGGTAAATTCTCTAAAATATTATCTGTTTTGCCGAATATTGATCCATATTAATAGTTTGTACAAACCTGCTTCTTCTGTTGAAGATTGGCATGCAGCAGTATTTATAGGTATGTTGATCAATATATCATCTAACTTTTTTGAATGCACAAAAAATATTATAATAGTGTGTTAATCACTTACCTCAGCATGGTATGTTATTAATCCAACTTTTTAAAAATATTATAATGTTTTACAACTCCATGGCTATATATCCAAAATGAAAGATAAAACCCAAAGAGTAAAATAATCCAAGTAAGTATATCCCAACCAGATAATATGGGGATTCAATTAATTCAAGTCACAACTATATCCACAGTCCAATATCAGTGCGTGAGCACTTCAGCTACTTTTACTCTTGGATAAGTTATCCTAAGTGGTTAGGAAGCTGGTTTATGCTACAGTATACCAGGCAGTGCTGGGACAAACAGGGGTGTATCCAGGACTCTTTGATCTATGCATGGAACTCTCTGGCTTATTTGGCCTGCTTTTGCTGCTGTTGCCACAGTAGAATCAGCACTTGTGCTCTGGCTGCTGTGGTAAAGTCAGTAGGGAAAGTGAGATTCAATAATGAACAATGATCTTCCCTTTGTACTATATTGCATTTAGATCAACCAATAGGCAAATAAGGTGTGTGTGTGTGCACGCTTGCATGTTTTGTTGTAATAGGTACAATAGGTATACAGTTGAGCTAAAGCCACAGTTGTAGCAGGTAGGAGATTTACTTTGATGTTGCTGTTTCATTCAAGTTATTTTCTCTTGCACTTGTTTCCAGATAATTTGCATATAGGTGAGATACATTGCTAGTTAAAATGTTCATGTTATGGAATCCTTCTCATGCAGCAGGACAACTCATCACTAGTAGTAAACTATGGGTTTTTTGCTGTGTCGCATCCACAGTTATCCTAGGGATGGTGGTCCTATGGGGTGTGGGTACCGTAGAGTCAAACAAATGATTCCCATGGAAAATGTATAATAATGACACAAATATATCTTTGTTTTATGAAATATCCCAGGCAATGATATTAAGATTCCTGTTGAAACATCTTCACTTTCCAAGGTTCCAATATGAAAATCCTATTTACACCTTGGCGGATCGGACAGATTTATCGGTGCTTTGTTCAAGCAACAGCTATTGGATCTCATGAGTTGTAATGCCAACTAACCAAATAATGTGGTGCCTTGTAAATCAGCTGAAAAGGGTGGGGGCAATTGACTTAGAAAGGATACTTTGGAAGTTTAATATCGAAAGTATGACTATGTACCAGAAGGAAAACATTACAGGCATATTTGAGTGAAAGGTATTTGTGCAAACATTGACTGGGAGTGGAAAATTGCTTATTTGTAAGTCCATTTAAGTTGTGTGCTCCCCATGTCTTGATCATAAAGGAACAGTGTTCAAATTTGAACAAACTAATTTTGATTGGATGCAGTGGCTTGCTGTTGCATCCGATGAAATAGACAGACCTGAAGCACAGAATTATCTGCTTGATATACCAAGGTGTAGATAGGGTTACCACATCGGAACCTTGGCTAGCAAAGATTCCTGTTAAAGGTACCCACAAAATGTTTTTGTTTAAATGAGACCTTTGTTGAATCAATTTTCCATGTCCTTTTGTTCAGAATGCTTGTCTTGTTTACATAAATTTGCAGAAATGGTTCCACCAAAGTACTTGCCATGAAAGCTTCCTGTAAAAAACCATAGTTATTGAATATAATTTTAGCTGATAATTTATTAAGTGATATTAAAGAAGTGTGAGTTTCCAGTTATAGTATAATTATGTTCATCTCACACTGTACAGCAAGTCTTTAAACTTTTTCATTGAATGTTCTCAAGTTTAACTGAAAACTTCAAGAGAGAGACCTTGCAACAGAAATGTTGGGTAACCTTGATGTGAGTCAGTTTGAATATTATGTTGCAATGTGGGTAGGGTTTCAACATGATTTTACAATAGGAGATGTTGTTTATAAAGAGGATGAATTAAATCCCCTTTAAACTTTACTCATCTAATTTTTAGCTCTACTGGCATGGTCTGTTGTCCATTGTCCATCCCTCTGCGGTTTTGACTGGGAGACTTAATGGTATCTAGTTGTTCTTAAAAAAAATCTCAATCTGAGATCAAGTATGGCTGCCACAGTCACCACCTTGAAAATCTTGTTATCACTACACCTCCTAGATTGAAACTCATACTTATGATGGATTTTCACAGAAAACTTTACAACATCTAGTTCTTGCAAAATTAAAACTATACTGATGCAATAACAAATGTGGCTACCATGGCAGCCATCTTTAAAATCTTCTTGTTGCTACTCTGAAATCATATTAACATAGGGTTTTCACTTGAAGACTTTTTATTATGGCGTCTAGCTGGTCCTTAATGAAAATGATGCCGATCTGAAATCTAGAATTGCCAGTCCTCAACAATTACTGGTCATATCAACATAGGGTCTTCATTGAAAGATTTCCTATGATATAAAGTTACTTCTAGATGAAATTGGTGCCCCACTTAGAAAAACTTATGTCAAGTTTAGTTGGTAGTAAAGGATGCTAATCAGACCTTTAGTTTCGTTGCCATGGTGACCCTTTTGGAAACCTTGTTATGCCGGCTTCTTGAGAATTGATAGTCATAGTGAAAAGACTGCTTGTTGTGTAACTTTATATGAAAATTATGCTGTTCAGAATAATATTATGGCCACCATTGTTGTCATATTGAAAATCTATTCACAGCTGCTATATATATTCACTTTTAAGTAAAGTCAGACTGCAAGTAACAAAGATCCTGATCTGCCATAGCATAATGACCATGTAGATCAGGTTCTGTGTTGTTTGTTCTACTTATTACATGTACTCCTATCAAACTACACAGACCCAGATCTGCTGGCGCATTAAGCAATGGCAGATATGGATCTGGGCAGTTTGCAGTTGGACTTTACCTGTGAATAAATATATGGCACTTCTCCTCAGCAGATGGTTCTATAGACATGGGGTTTCAACTGCAAAACTTAAGGTATCTAGTTGGTCCTAAATAAAGATGGTGTCAACCCATGGTAGCCATTTTGAAACTTGGTAACACTAATTCTCTTTAAGTGACGGTCTTATCAAGATGGCTTTTCACTGAAATACTTCTAACTATATGTACCTAGTCCCAAATAAAAATAATGCCAAAGTGACCTTCCAGAATTTGGGAAAAACTTGTATCAGCTACTTCTCTTAAAGGAGACCAGAAATCAATATAAATTTGAATAAAAATAAAAGCACTATAGAAGAAAACCTTTTTCTGACATATCATCTGTTTCAACATTTTTCTTCAATTTTTGAAAATTATTTTCATCTAGTATATAGTTACCCTTACTGATATTGATCTAACGTCCAAAATGACTTCCATCCTAAAAATTTTTATGTACCTAATTTCCTAGAATAGAATCCCTTAAGAACATGAAGTCACTAGAACACTATTATAGACCATTCTTAGAATGTATTTATGTGTTGTAAATATAATATATTTTGTGTAGAATTTTAAACCTATAGACCATTCT
>QKMX01065735.1:0-16713 GCA_003401595.1 Venustaconcha ellipsiformis | reverse complement strand
CTAAAATTTTCCCTCCAAATCCAATGTCTAGTCTCTGGTCTGAATCACTGGCCTAAAATAATTCCCAATTAGCGTCCTTTGAAAATTCAATTATTTGATGTGTGCCCCCTGTACCACAGGAAATGACTGGGTCAGATTCAACAATTCCTTTTTTTTTTTTCATGTTGAGATCAATTGAGGAAATAATAATAATAATATTGAACTTCCACCAGACCTTTCTGTTTCAATTATGTTAACTTGAAAGCACAAATTATTTAACTATGGGTTTCAACATGTTTCAAATAATTCGCAAATAATTAATAATTCGTTTCAAATAACTCGACGAATCACATTTCAAAATTCGACACATCACAGTTCGCTTGTCCATTCTCTGGATCAACAGGCGAAAAACTTCTATGCATAGAATTTATAATCTAAGCAAATAAATAGTTGAGTTATATATTCATGTCATGACCCCTATGTCAGCAAGTGACTGTTAATCAGGCTGGATGTAAATGTATATATGGGGTTAGACAAAAAGTAAAAATTATCAAAAAGTTCAAGGTTTATTTGTTAACCTTTTACTGGGAGGGAGGAGGGGTGACTTGCTAGAGATTTGGAATATCCATTGTGACTGTTCCCAAGGCAGAGAGTGTAGTGTACATCAAGTTGTCACAAGAGTCACATGTCTCCATAGATATATGCATATACTTACTGTATTTATCCTGTGTAAGGTTCACCTTAATGTGAACAGTGTTGACTAAAATCACAGAATGCATCCAAGTCTGCACAGTAATCCCTCATATGTGCCTCAGTATAAAGGACTTCTTTATAAAGTATATATGGTCAAAGATCCAAGTTTATTTAGTAGTAATACAGGACTCTATCATAGCAGGTCCCCTTAGTATAATATTTATACCGCAGGTGTTATCAAGAAGGCCATTTTGTTATTTAGTAGTAATACAGAACTCCCTCAATGTATGTGCCCTTATTATAACAGTTCTATTTATAAGGCTTTTGTGGTCATGAATCCATTTCAATATTTAGTAGTAAAATATTTGTATAGTGTACTTCACTATAAGTCAGTTTCACTGTAAGGTGTTATACTTCAAAGCTACCATATACTGTTGTAAAGTGATAATAATGTATTATGTATAAATTACTGTAGTTAAAGGTAACTATAGCTCCATGAACAGTTATGGCGAGGGACCCTGGTACTTTTGATTCAGGGCAGTGCTACAGAAAATGACATCTACATGTTCTTGACACAAAGAATAACTACTAGATAACTCGTAGAATAGGGAAATAGTCCTCTGTTGGAAGATTTAACAATAAATTTAATTCTGATTGAGAAAAAAAATCCATATTGCTGGTGAAATTAATTTGGAAAGACTAACAATGTCTTCAATCATTGCATATATATTATTGATCTCTTATTTGACTTCTTTGACATGATTGATGCTGGAAGACATACAACTTTCTAATTGGAAAGTGAAAAATGAACAATACTGACTAGTCCTTCTTTGTTGAAACTGTATAAAATGAATGTATATAGCAAAGCAATTCATTGCTGATGTTTATCAACAACTGTGGGTATTTTCATTAGCGTTAGATATACCTGTGAGATTGTTCTGTAATAATTCTCAGCCAGTTATACTTGTTTTGTAGTCTCATGTTAAGCTGAATGCTATTTAATAACCTGATAATTATTTATAGAAGCTATGTCAAATATATTTTTTTTGTTACTGCTTTCCCTTGTGTCTATGCCCTCCCCACTCCAACCACCAGTGCTGGTCTGCTGGTCGTCTATCATGGCATTCTAAGTGCTATACATTATTCTCAGGGCACCGACTGTTGGAGGCATTTGTATGCAGTCCACTAGAGCAATATTGCAATGCAATTACAGAATAGGAGTAAATGTTCCTAGGTTTAGGTCCAGAATACACATGCACAAATTTGCTATATGCAGTACATTAAACCTTTAATACTTACGACAGAACAGCACTAGAGGAAGGCAGTGCACCACCATAGAGGAGTTGAGTATAGTGCCTTCTTAAAAAAGGATATGGGAAAAAATTTACTCAGCCAGGACAGGAATCATTAAAATTTAACAACGGTATTTAGATTTTGAAAAATGTTTGAGTCAAATAACAAGAATATTGCTAAATCGTGATTTTTTTTAATCTTCAGAACTAACATTAATTGTATACTTTCTTTGTAGCAGAAAGTTTGAATGGATCTAGCATGTTTATCAAACTTTTTGACAGCAAGAATTAATTGAGGGTTTTTTTTTCCATCTTCTGTTTTCAGGTTTCCAATGCTGGAACACTGAACTTACTGGAATAGACATAAATGATGAGCTTGCACAAATTGCAAATCGTGCTGACCTTGGAGAGGAAGGACCTGAAGGTATGCGGATCAGAAATTCTGTTTTTGATTGTTGCTCTTGTTTTGTAAGAACTCTGAACAATTTATATCTATTAATTAAATCTAGAATCGTTGAGAACAGATGGACATTGATATATCAGCACAAGAAAACAATCTTTCCCAGAATCAGTTTGGTTCAGTAGTCATGAATATTTCCACTTGGGTCATTAAAAGCTGACACCTTTAAATGAATGCGATAGACACATTTAAACGTCTTCTTGAAACTTTATACACACATTCATCCTATGGTCTAGAAGTTCATCAATGAAAACAGTGCTGCTCAGACCATCATGAAAAATCTCGTTATTGCTACTCCTTCGGCACAGATAGTCATTCAGAGTTTCACTTCCTATTATGTCTGGTTAGTTTGAAGTGACTGGTGGGATCCGACGTCTAGTATGGTCACCATGGCAGTCGAAAATGGTGCCAAGTTGACCTCCAGTATTAGTACTACAGCAGCTAGTTTGAGAGTTATGTTATTGCTAAAGATTATTAAAGATATGTTCAGCACTTTGCATTTAAAAGGAAGAAATGGTTTTGTCTTGAATTCATGAAAATTCTCTTCATCCCTTTGAGGGACTCTTGTTCTAGTGGCAGTTAATTAGATCGCTTTATCAATTTGTAATTTCAATCATTTGGTATATGAACTTTCAGCAGTTATAAATACAATGTGTAGTTTTGTCTGTGGTTATTATTTGAAGTCGTATGTCCAGAATATATGGTATGATATCAAAGATGGGTATATCTTCCTTAAAATAACAGGGGCTATTCATGTTTAAGCTATGCCAGTGATTTTGGTTTAATATTGTACAGCACAGCAACACATGCAATAGCTTAGTTTTTTAAGTTGCGCGTCTGGCATGCTGAAAACTGAGAAATCATTGCTTCAGCCTGTCTTACATCAATCACCTTGTCTTACATCACCCAGCCTGCTGGGGACCATATTGCCTGTGAACGGCAAGACACAGCCGTTACTTTCTGTTCACGCGTACAGCATCAATGATGTTAAGATTCTGTGTTTCAATATTTTTTAGTCATATGTGTACTTTATCATTTGTTGTATGAAACTTAGATTATGGAATAATATAAATAACTTGCCTACAATTTTTACAGGGAGATGCTAGGATTTCACTTCTCACTCACATACTTATAAAGGTTTTGTCAACACAAAGTCATTCATTGATGAGATGTCACTTTGCCCTTTAAAGACTCTTGCTTTGGGGGGGGATGTTTGGTAACATGTGCACAAACTTTGCACATAAACCCTTGTTTTGGGGCAAAACAGACTGCACATGAAAATATAAATGCATAAAGTTTGTGAAATGTGGCTAGAAAGCTCCAACCTTGATAGATGATAGTTAAAAGCTTAGACAATAGTTTCCATCAAGTTGCAAAAAGTCACTTGTCTGAGGTGATGGTATAGTAGACAGTTACAATTGCTTGCAACAAATGAAATATTGATTTTGCATTCTGCACGACAGGCTGCAGAGCATACACTATTGCATATCACTAGAACTTCCCCAGACATGTTTTATTCCAGTCTGTCTGTTCTGTAAACAGCATAAATTAAATGGGAAACTTGAAAGCTCTATTACATTCTTATTGCCAGGTTCAACCCACACTGATAGAGCCTGGAGCACCATAGTTATAGAGCCTTATAGGGTATACAATCGGATTAAAATCATCTCCACAGTCATACATGAAGATCTGACAGCAACCATTATGTTCTGGTGACATATGAAATAGCCCTTGGAAATGCAGCTTTCAGAAATTTGAAAGTGAATCATTGTTCAGCAAATAGTGATACTCTTCAGTCATACTGCTCAGTCTCTCACCTGCAAAGGTACAAGACTTCATCAGATATAATATTAACTATTATGGTGATAATATATGTCAATCAGAATATGACCCCAGAAGGGTGAGCAGTGGAGATCTGGTTTTAATCAGAATGATGGGGAACAAATCCTCATGTAAGGCTCCAGTTGTGTATTCCTTTTATAAACAATGACATTGATGGAAACTGATGAAAAACAAGGTCCCCAAAGGCTGTTCCTTTCAGAAGCATTAAATGGATGATTTAATCACTTGACCTGACCTACTTTTAGACATTACTGGGGTGATTTGTAGATGTACCATTGGGGGGGGGGGGGATTTATAGANTTGGGGGGGGGGGTGATTTATAGATGTACAATTTGGGCCTAGAATTTGGGTCATGCTGGAGTTCACAGATGATGGATTTGGGTGTGAGGGAAGCAATGACCATAAAATTGGAAAAGTGTAAAGACATGCTGGGGTTTTTTTTTCTCCTTCAGAATCAAATGTATATTCATATTTATTCAACATTAACTCTCATAAGAGAGCTGAGTATTCCTGTATTCCTCATTATGTAGCAGTTGTCATATTTGCCAGGTTCAATACATCTGATCTGACTCTGGAGGGATATTCATGTGAAGTGGTTCTGCTTTGAGCCCATTGTAAACTTTAAAGTGGGACAAAGTTTCTTTACAACAGCTGAGGTGAAGTGTGCCTCTTTTTACAGTAGTGTGCTTCTGTGCATTATTTCCTGTACTAGAGATCCAGTTGCTTGTTATATTTGATTATTGCCTGACATCACTTGCATTGGCCATGGGGTGGGGGTGTCCTTCCAGTTTGGATTTGCAATATTGTTCAATTAACTCTGTTCTAATAGGAAACAAACAAAGAAAGGTGGTCATTTAAGATCAGTTAGTAAGAATTTCATGAAGTAAGATCAGTTCTGAAATGCAACAAGTTGAGACTAACTTGTTTGGAGATGGACCTTTTAAACATGGTAATATATGGCAGCTCCTTGTCCAGTGGAAGGGATTTAAATTGAGGCTTGTTGTGATGTTACGTAATGTGGGACAATGCATGGGAATAGTTCCCACATTTGTTGTTCGATTTGTTATGGGTTTTACACTATTTTCCAGACTACAGGAAGAACCACCAAACCATGGAGAGCTACCGTTAAACTTTCTCACATAATCCACGCTGGCCAAGCCCATGAGTGCCTTTGACTGCTTGTTGCCTCCAGGGCCCTGATTTTACATTTGCAAGAACAGTTACATTAATATGGCCCAGATCAGACAATCTTTCTTTTTACTTAGAACAATAGGTCTTAAAAATTTTGAAATTGTTAGCTCTACTGGTCATAAACTAGAACAGCTTATGTAATAGTTTGTTGTCTGTTGACCATCCACCACTTAACATGAGATTGTAACCACCACTTCTCAACTTCTTGGAGGATTGCCATGAAACTTGACACTGCAATCATTCCTAAATGAAAATGGTGCAGCTCTGAAACACTATATGACCATGATATTGGATCAAGATGGGATGATCATATCAACATGGGGTTTTCACTGAAAGACTTCTTAATGATATCTAATTGGTCCTAAATGAAAATGGTGCCATTCTAATGTCCAGTCTGGCAACCACAGTGGCCATCTTGAAAATCTTGTTTATCACTACTCCTCCTGAAGACTTATGATGTCAGATTGGTCCTGATCTGATGGTCAGTATGGCTTCCAGAGTGGCCATCTTGGCAGTTTCGTTGTCACTCTTCCTAAATGGATGGTGATATCAGCATAGGGTTTTCTTCTAAAAGACTTCTTGTGCTGATCTGATATCCTATATGGCTGCCACTGTGGCCATCTTAAAAATCCTGTTATTACTATTTAAATCATTAGAATTAAATGTAATTTTGTTATACGGTTTTCACCAGAAGACTTGACATCTAGTTGGTCTCTGATGTCCAATATGGCTGCCACAGTGTTGCACCCTCCCTCCCTTCCTTCCTCTATATGGGTGAAAATAGGAGGGAAAGGACAATCATATGATAGGAATTTTCTTCATATGGCAGTACTTACAAGTTCTAAATGCGAATCTTGATCATGTGGAAGATATGTTCCAACACTATAGTGTGTCAAAGATGTCTGGTACATTTAAATAGTTCAAACATCAATTTTCTGTGCAGCAGCTGCAGGAGAAAAGGTATTAGACAAGGTAAAGATAAGATCTATATGAGGTATGAGCTGGCTTTCTCAGGTATGCCAGGAATTCAGCACAGATGGTGCCCTGGCTTTGATTCCCCTAAGGACATCATTGTTTGGCACATACTACACTGGTGATAATGTACAGTGGTATAGCTGGGGCCATGCAGATGAATTTATACACAACAAAAAATAAAAATAACAGGTTTTATAATCCTATGAGGGGCTCCTCTTCTTTCAGGCCCCTTGCTTGGCTGATGTACAAAATTCAAACAACAGTAATGATTTTCACAATTTTTGTATGTGAATTTGATAAGTATTTTCATGTAATATATTGACACCAGTCAAAGCTGACATGCGTATGAAGGACATGTCGTAATGGACAGTGGTGTTTTTTCCTTTTTTCATTTTATTTTATGAAACGGCTTATAGAACCGATTTTTCATGATCCATTGAGATGTCCTTTAAAGGCAGGTGTTTGAAAATGAGAACTAAGTATTAACAGTTGTGCTTGTTGGTCTGATATAGGTTTTTTTAAAAACAATTTCCTCACAAAATTTGTCTATATTAAATTCTAAATATAAAAACAGTACAATTACTGTCATTGACTGGTACATCTTGCTTAAAAAGAATTTTCTTTGTTACATTGTTAGAACAGTTTTATCATGATTAAGTAAAACCACTCATGGCAGGGCAGAGGAATAAAATTTAAAATGCAGTTTTATTATTGTTGTTTAGAACTTCTAATTTTCTGGCAGTTTTTCAGAATTTTTAATTTTTTGGTAAAATTAAACTTTTAGACTCCAACCTCCTATGTCTAAATAAGTACAAAAATGTCAAATTAAATTTCAAAAAAGATGCATAATAGCATAAAGTTTTAAACAGGTTCATATGCAGTAAGGTCATACATTTTTACGACACGCACAACTTATTAATTATTCAGGTGTAGAGATATAAGTAGGAAAATTTTTTAACTTTCTTGTGTATCAAAAATTAATGAATTAAAACTAGTTAAAATTTGTGTGGGTTGATGAAAATGGAAATGATTATGTAAATAATTTGAGAGAATATGGTGGAACAGCTCTACCTTGTTGCAGTGTAGCTTTGAAAGTGCGTTATATATAATAAGGAATTGCTATCTGCAGGGTGCAGGATTGCCATTTTTTTTAAACCTTTGCAGACGTGCTTTAAACAACAACAAATTTTTATCAGTGCCAAAATCTAATTGGATAAATGGATGTTCATCAGGAAGAATTATTGCCCAAATTTTTGGTTTAAATGCAGAAGGTTCAAGACAGGATATAATAGCATGCAAGTTTATTTCATTTCATTCTTGGCAGAATGCATGGTCTAAGCATTATATAGGTTTAAGGGATTTAATAGAAAATTCTTATTTGATTAGAGGAAGCTAATAATTGAAAGGCCATGAACTTATTACAGACTTCAGTTCAGTGTGTTTTTGATATAATGTGCAGGCCCAGCGCATGGTGATTTTTTTTGTGTGCAATGAATGTTTGGTGCCTTTCCAAAAAGATATCAAAAATTTTCACAGATGTCCAAAGGGTTGGCACATATTATTCAGTGGCAGCACCTGTGTGCATCGCGCACTTCGCATACGCAACTAGCTGGGTCTGATAATATGTATTAATTTATGTTGACAAGAAACGGCCTTAGAATGTTCTCAAATCCATTCTCAAGTTGCACCTGTATATATATATAACCATAGTGATGATGAGAAATGATATTGGTAAGTTTAACACAGATCTTCAATTACCACCAAGTCGCAGTAAATGTTGATTCTCATTTTTTGTGGGTTTTTTTTCCTGTATAAATAATTATGGGAAAATATAATAAATACTATCAATCAACTTGAAGGTAATGAATAGTTATATTGATAGTTATATTTTGAAAATTGAAGGACAAAAAATAGTGATATTTCTATAAGCTCTATTGTGCATCATCAATCAGTCGTTGGCACACATTTGTCAACTTGAACCACTTGAAGGATTGCTATGAAACTGGACATGCACATTCAAGGTCTAGTTTGTCCAAAATTAAAATAGTGAAAGTTTGACTTGCAGTGACCCTGGCAAAGTGGCTATTTTGAAAATCTTTGTCAGTACTTATCATGAACAGATGTATATTTAATTTATATTTGTTACTTTTTACACATTTTTATATTGTATTTTGGACATGACCTCGTCCAAAATCAAGTTCATTGTCTACATGACTGGTAACTTTTATTTTGATAGTGTTTTTGTAAGAATGGGGGTTAAATATTGGGATCATTATCTTGGTCTTGAGTCTAGGACATTATGTTTACCATGTAGTTTATGATAATTTTAGTAAGAGATTTTATCATGTAAACAACCCAATGTTCTAGAATGGAAACTTCCACTAAATAGACCTGTTATTTTCAGAAACTGCTAATAGTGACCTAGGTTAGGTATAGAGGTTTATAATCTTGTTAACTTGAGAAATTACTCATTTCTGCTATAACATATGAAGCAGAAAACTTGTATTGTTGTGTTCAGGATTTGATATTCACTGGAAATACAAAGTGCTCATAAAATATTCTTGGACAGAAATAATAAGTTGTAATTGTAGTGAATTCAAACAAGGACATCTTGATTATATTAGTGTAATTAAATTGGAAGACTGTTAACATATCACACTTCAGGACACTAGTACATTGGTACATTCAAGACAACAGGCACACTGACACATTCAGTGCTGGATCTTAATTCTAACGTCACTGGAATTATTAGAACTTTATTCATTAGGACTGGTCATTGAGCTTTTTGTACTATTTGGGATTCAAGTTTTAAATTTTCACTTTATATTCCAAGGGAAATAAGTATAAGTTTAATTTTACAAAATGTCTTGGGTTTTGCTCTATTTTATTTTTTTAAGACAGTTGAGTAATGATAGTAATATCAGCATCACTGCAATATTACTTGTGATGCCTACTTGATCCTAAAATGAAAACGATGATGGAAACTAGTAGCTATTTTGATGATCTTGTTATCACCTCTCCTAAACTGACATTTGGTTTTCATAAAAATTGTTAATACTGTGCCTGGTTATTTAATGAAAATGATGCCAGTGTGACATAAACTGTGTTGACCATCTCGAAAACTGTATTATTACTCCTGAATCGTTATGCCAATGTGGAGTTTTCACCAGAAGACTTCTTATAATATCTAGATAGTCATAACTGACAATAGTGCAGGTATTGTATCCTATATGCCATGAAAATTTTGTTGTTGTTGTTAAAGAATATCAGTGATAGTACTTGGCAATTGTAAAGAAAAATGATCTTGTCTTTGATTCCTGGATATTCATTTCAGCTGTTACAATGTCAATTATTTTTAGATGGTGTGAGCATTGGATTTATGGTACAGTGCTTTTTTTCAGCTTGTAGCAATGATCCAGAATGTCAAAGCAGTTATTTGCCTCCGAAATTTGACACAAGCCAAGATAACTATTGGTTTCACTGCAGAAAATGTCAATTAAAAAAAAACTCTAGAATCTATTCATCTTAATGGAAAATTCTTGAAAAATAAATTCAGCTCATTTTTCTTGTCTTTTTTGGAGGAAAGTGTGAGATGGATACAGGAGGGGTTGAAAATGGCATCAGTCCACTAGCTTGCAGCTGATCAGTTTTGTGTTGGACTAGTAGCTTTCATAATTTCCAGTATTCTGATGGCTTGTAAGCTTTCCAGTTGTTGCCAGTCGGGGGTTTTGTTCAGGACTAGTGAATATTCAGCAAGACTAGTAAATTTCTCAATAAACTAGTCTGCCAAGAAAATGCTAAAGTACATGTACAAGCCATTGTTAAAGCATATGTGGACAATGAGAGGGGTAACAACTTTCAGGGAACCATTGTGCATTTGATGTAATTCTCAGCCTCATATTCTTGAATCAATAAGATGCCATAAAATGTTGGAGCCAGAGAGGTTTTCCTGGTGGAATTCATTTCCAATAGACGTGTTGCAATATCCTGTTTTTCATTGTGTTGAGTTTCTTATTTCAAAAACATTCCATCTTCTGCAATATTAATTAGGCTTAGGCTTACATATTCCCTTTGGGGTCATCATGATTTAATCAACAGATTCAGGCAAACATAGATGGTGGAGCTTAAGGTTTCAAAGAACAGGGTTCCTGTTGACGTGGAAATCCTGGAAAAGTTTGGCAGAAAGTCATATCAAGGGCTTGATAAGTTTTGAAATTTTCATTAATATTTCAAAGTTTTAGAATTTGGTTATTTCACATTATCTGAATGCATTTTCATTCACCAACGCAATCATTTTATTAACCTACACAATTTCAATAATGGATTTATTAGAGTAGGTTCCCCTGAAACTTCAGACTACATCTAGGGATCTTACCACCATTACAAATCAACATACTAACAGGACTCGAAAAACATGGATTGTTATCAAGATACAATGACTAAATATATGTTTTGTATTAAATCTTATGTATCAGGTAAGTATTAGCGGTTGCAAATTTATGTAATAGGTACCCTTGAAATCGGTTAAAAGGTCATGGAAAAAGTTTTTGAATTACATATTTTAAAGATGGCAGGATCCCTGAAAAAAGGACTTGAGTATGCATAACACAAAGACCGTGATATCTACAGGATTTTTACAGGGGGTATTACTACTCTGGCATATTCAGATGAGGGTAAAGTGGGGTATTTACAGGCAATTGTAAAGTCGCCTGTAAAACAATTTTCATGGACAAGAGCAGTATAGTTTGAAGCACTCAAACAGAACAATATTAAAACAGGTGGACCTTGTTGTGGGTGTATAAGGTAACAAGTGGATCTGTTACAATGAAGTGACAACTAAATGACTTTAAACTGTGTGAATATACAATGTCCCTAGTGTAGCTGCAAATAATTAATATACAATAAGTAACTAATGACCTCAGTCAGCCAGGACCAGTATGACTTATTGATGTTCTACATTAGTGACAGTGAAAATTATCATAGCAGGGTCTTCAAATTGGATGTATTTACCAGTTAATAGATGTATCAAACTTCATAATACATGCACAAAGATCTGCCATTGCATCATGCACAGAAAATCTGGAATTTTTCTTTTTGTTCTGTTATTGGGTACAAAGTAGTGTACAGGGAGGTTTATACTGATTGGCTGATACATTATACACAATCAGACGGAGTGTATGTAATTGGCCATCGGATTATGCACAAAAAGACCTGGGTCTATAACGTTAATTTTACTATTGATTCCAGGCAAATGGCAGAATCATCATTGATTATTGCAATATGCGCAAGCAGATCTGGGTCTATTCAGTATGTTATAATATTGATTCAAGCAACAGCATATTTTCCCTGATTGTTGCATTATGCACAAACAGCTCAGGGTATATCCTGTTCTGGTGATTCCAAATGAATGGTATAATCCTTATTGTCTTTAACATTTTGCACAAAGAGATGAAGGACTTTGTAATTTGTTCATCTAATGATTTTAAAAACAAATGGCACAATCCTGGCAGGCTGATTGTTTTACTGTTGGTTGCAAGCAAATGGCATAATTCTCACAGGCTATTGATTGCAAGCAAATGGCATAATTCTTACTGATTGCAAGCACATAGCATAATTCTCACTGACTATTGATTCCAAGCAAATAGCATATTCCAGAATGGCTGGAACAGGGTCTATGCTGTTCTGCTATTGGTTCCAAGCAAAAAGTATATATTATTCCAGATTGGCTATTGTATTAAGTTATGGATGATCAGCGTCTGTGCTGTTTGCAGTTTGACATAGACTCTATGCATGATCATTTAGGAATAGACAATTTTTTGACTGTAAATTGCAAATAAAAAAACCTTATCTTACTGTGTGAAGCAATTTAAGTTATTTATACAACAAAACCCTGTGTATCTGTTGATGGCTAATTCTAATTCTTTGAATTGTTGGAATTGTCAAACAGCAGTTTTGGCTTTTAACTAAATTCTGAATATGCCATGCATCCATTGTAAAGATGGTTATGTGGTAAATATTTCAGATAAACAGTGTAGGAATTCATAACATCAGCAAAAAAAAAACCAAAACAAAAAGCCCAATCCCCAAAGTTAAATTGGATAGTGATTGGAAGCCATGAAGTACATGATTATTGATTTACTGCTTCAATTTCCTTGAACATTGTTCAGCATATTATTGGGTTTAATTTGGCACATCAGCACAATCCTGGCTATATAGTGCAAACAAAGTTAAGTTATCCATACTAGAGCATGCAGAACAAGGAGAGGAATAAAGGGTAAAACTCTTAAAATACAGCTGTATTTGTGTTACACACACACACACAAACCACTTTTTAAAAAAGGTCTAAGAATATTAGGAGGATGCATCAAACACAACTTACAACTCCAAACCCACAGGTGGGTGAAATTTAATATGGCCTGACTTGGAGTATTAGGTTATGAACTGTAGAATAATACAATTTGTTTTGTCTGTTGGAAAATAAGCAAAACCTTTAACATCTATCAAAATGAAACATTCCTGACAGCATGGGATATTTTATATCTATGTTTGAGCCTTCCCAGCCTACTGTTAAATTATTTATATGCCATTACCAGTGTACACTGTACTTTGATTAGCACACACCAGCTCTGTAGGTAGGTAGTGGTGGTGGGGGTGAGAGGTTTAAACAGTGCATCAGCATAATATTGGCTATAAAGTGCTGATTAAGAATGAAGTTCTGACAAGAGCAGATAATAAGCCATATGTGTATAAATGGTTAGGATTTAATTGCAAATCATCAAACTTTACAAAATGTACAGCTTAGTCTCTGCTATAATTTTTTTATATCATGGATAAGACAATATAAAGTAGAGTACACTGGTATCTGAGTGTAGTACAGTAGTCCCTCATTATAAGGCACTTCATTGTAATGTATAGCATGGGTTTGAGTATTGTTCCCATTTTGGAGATGCAGGTTTTGATAACAAAACCTACCCCAATGTAATTTGACCTTGTTTATTAGTTGGATTAAATGATCATGGTTGGGTATTTATCAACCTGTAAATGTTGACAATTCAGTCACAAAGTAAATCCAAAGGTTATCTCATTACCTACGACTGTTTTTTTGCAAAAAAAAATTTCACATAGGGATGATTTGGTTTAAATTAATGTTGTGCATTAATGCATGTAGAGTCCTTGCAGTTCACAAGGTACATCAGTCATAGTCTTATTCAGGATATGTGGAAAATAAGGAAATCAGAAGTTAAAAGGTGTGAAATTATGTGCTGGCTATCCGGTTATGAAGTAGTTTACCAGCCAGTTGCAGTAAGAGACATGTCCAAGTCTACACTATTCATAGTTAATTACTGTGATACACAACAAGGTGTGGTAAATGGCATTCCACAACTCAACAAAACATCTGTCTCTTACTGTATTTCAAATTTAAACCATCAGTTACCGTATATACTAGATTGAATTTCCAAGTCCACCTGCAAACTGCACAGACCCAGATCTGCAGTCACAATGTGCAAGCAGATCTGAGTCAGTACAGTTTGTTAGGCCTAATCAGTTAAACAAATACTGTACTGTTACCTGCCAGTGCATTATTCAATGGCAGATCAGGGTCTGTGTTGTTTGCAGTTGGACCTCACCTTGTGAGTATATAAGGTGCCTAAATATATCATTATGATATCAAGCCAGGTCAAGAGATGACCCCCTGTCTGTTAATTCTCTTAGGCAAAGGAAGTAATGGGTTGCCAAATCTTGATAGTTTTGGCCTAAGCTGATCCATTACAGCTTTTCCTGGGATTTACATTTTTTCAAATCTGATAAAAGTTATGTGGCAAAGTGGTTGTAGAATGTGGTTGATAAATTGGGTCTCATATCTTAGTGGTGTGAAATACTTTGTTTAGACCACCACTTCCTGAACTGATTCTACAATTATCTTGCACCACTTGCCTCAACAGGGTTTTTTTCTTGTGGGATTGGGATTTATTTCTTCCAGGCCCCACCAATACTGCAAAATGAAAACAAATTTGGATTGATTGGGAATGAAATAATCAGTGATTTTTTTTTTTACTGTAAATTATACATTATTTTGAACAATTTATTATTGAGGCAAGGTCCAGTATTGACACATGAGGATCCCAAGAAAAGAAACCTATTTAAGAATGTGACTTTGTAAAATATTTGTCTTTCTTGTCTGCACTATAGTTCTAATAATAATATATGTTGAGAAAAAAAAATGTTGCATCTTTTTTGAGCTAATGGTGCATGTTTTCTGGGCTGCTGTAACATTATTCCAAGGTTTGTTCAGGATTGCTTAAAATTCATTTCATAGCTGTAATTCCAATACCATATAATGTTTAGTATTTATATTTGAGTCACTGACGAATCCCTACAACACTCTTAAAAAAATATGAGCAGAGAAATTGTGAAAGTTTAAAATTGGGCAATGAGACAATTTTATTATTTGGTCAATAAATCTTTATTCCAGCAACACTTTATGACCTATGATGGCAGACAAGCAGGTCTAAGTATTCAATGATAGCATGCCTGCTGTTAACCAGTTCAGATGCATATGGCATAGTGCTGGTTGTCATAACTATAAAGTTACTGCTGCCATGCTGATAACGAAGATTATAAAGACTGTAAATTTAACCTTTATTCATTAAAATTATTGATCATATTTGATGGGGTCTATTCAAAAGACACTATTCTCATTCAGTTCTGGAGTTCTGGAAGAGTCCATGTTTGATACAGATTGTGATTATGGGAGCCATCACTTTCTAGGGTAAACAAACATTCCATCATCTAGTTTTCATTAAACTAGGTTAAATTGTAATGGTCATGTCAACGTGCGCTTTTAACAACACTTGTGAGGTTGATCTTGAATGTTGCCAATCTTGCATGCAGGATGATCTTTGGTATGACTAACTTGAAGAGAACAAAATTCTTAAGGCATATGATTATTTTCAGGCAGCATTTGAAGAAATGATTTTGTCTTGGATTACTGGAAATTCTATTCGTCCATTAGAGCATCAGTGTGTTCGAGGGACTCTGTTATTAGAGACTTTGTTCCTTTAACTTTGAGCTGGCTCTAGTATATGACAGAATTTTATGAATGCAGCTATTCTTACCACTTTAAGTCGAGAAGTGGATCGCCATGAGATGTATGAAATGTTTATCATCTGGGGATCATCATTTTTTAAAAGTTGTTTCCCCTTTTTTGTTCTGCAGCTAAATGCAATGTAATAAAAATTCTTGTGTCTGCAGTTTGTCTTGGAGATTTTTGTCAGTCGCTATAAAATTTAGAGCTGGATACTGACAAATCTTTGTACTCCTGCAGATTTGTGAGTTGTTGCTTTTATTTAGCTGGATGCAATATATGACTATTTTGTGAATTCGTCTGTGCCTGTATTCAGCTGACTGATGGTACACACAATAGTATTATGGTCGTAATTAATAGATAGGCATGTGCAAAGTATATTATATAATTTTTTGGAAGAGTTGTTTACTTTTGTGGCACCTTCTCAAATTAATTACTGGATATTGCCTCAATTTTTACCACATAGATTACAGCACAGACAAAAGTTGTGAACTTTATTGAAATCTCTCCAAGAAAAACCAAATTACATGTATTTTTCTATTTCCACATGGATAGTTCCATATATAGAAATTGGATGTACTCGCTCAGCCTTTGAATATGTATTCTGTATTATTGTCTGCCAAGTCCTTTTCATATTAAGGGTATTTAAAGGGCAGATAAATATTGGTCAAAGCTCCCCTGCATTCACCTGAATGTTTCTCATACTGGGCAAAATAAATGAAGTGGAAAACCCAGCAAACTTAAGGGCATCAAACCCACTTTTGGAGAGTTATGTCCCTTGTACAAAACTAATATCAGATGAAATTGTATCATGCCACATATATATCAGACAAGCTTGTCCACACATGTACCTCCCAAAGGGTGAACCTCAACTAGAGTGCATTTCATGCCATTGTCCAATGACAATGAAAAGTGTGCTAATTTTCACCCTGTGAGGCCAAAGTAATTTTGCATGAACTGCTAGAACAGACTGTATATTGATGTACCCTCTAAAACATTTGGTCTTTTTTAAGGATTAAGGTTTATAAAACAAATTTTGATTGAATTTATTGAGCATTTTGAATGCATTACCTTTTATTTTGGACACTTTTACAAAAATTTAACCTGTTTTAGATTTGATCTTATACTTTATGGGGGCCCGGAGTGGCCAAGTGAACTAAAGCGTTCTCTGTTATGGATCACTGCCATCTCACCTC
>QKMX01065694.1:0-10499 GCA_003401595.1 Venustaconcha ellipsiformis | reverse complement strand
GGTCATGCAATGCATCCTCCATGATCCTTTCCAGGAAAAATGTTGAAGAGTGAAGGTGACAGTATACATCTGATAGTAGACTGTGCATACAGCCATTTGCAAGTATATACTGTAACTGAGTAACTGAACTTGTGTTACATATCAACTAATGGTATTACATGATTATTAATCAAAATAACCTATTAAGTGTCAAAAAAGTAAACAATCCACATTTAAATATGATAATTAATTATAAAACATTTTTTAATAAGTTTATTGCTTTCACTAAACTGCAACATAATACCAAATCAGACATATATTCTTATTTGTTGATCACCAGTATCAGCCATAAGAATTTCTGTAAGATAACTTGGTAATTTGTAATTAGTTACAATTCTGTGAATTCAGAGACATAAAGTAATGTTTTATCAACGACAAACATGATCATGCCAATAAAGTTTTCTTTTGAGCATATCTTGGTTCCAAAAAGATTAAATGCAGAGTTGAAATAATTAGTTAGCCCGATTCCCAGGACCTCTATAAATCTAGATTGGGCCATTTTATGTATTCTAAGCGAGTCAGGCTTGAATTAATGGTATTCAGCACAATGTTGAGGCTCCATAGGTAAGTTCATTTACTTTATGAAGATTGTCAGCTTAGCTTCTGAAAAGCTATGAACTTTGTAAAGAAAGCAAAGCTTGGACTGATGAACAGGGAACAGTAGTATATTTGTTCTCCTTATTTCATTGGTTATAAATAATAAAGCTTTCACTTGTCCTGTATAAATAATATGAATAATAATTAGCTTTCTCTGGTTCACACTGACTTGGTAATGCATCAGTGCTTAAATATACCAAGCAGTACCTAGGTGAAAGACAATTATTAAGATGAGGGATCAGCAACTTATAAAGAAACTCCAATATGATGTTTTCACACCAGACAATCTGAGATAATTACACAGAATTTTAATTCAAAGAGTTTGTAGCATCTGGTTCCATTGATAAATGGAGTGCTTTCTGCAATTGAGACATCCACAGTACTATGACATGAAAACACTCAATGCTACTGTTTTCTTTCCAATTTTATTTATGTTTCAGTCTTTGATCAAGACGGATATTTTCTAGTGTTCGGAAAATAAAATTACTGAGTAATTGTTTATATCAAGATTTAAAGAAAACTTTTAATGAAATCATATCAAAATGTAAAATGTTACCATACAAGGTTACACTCTTATAATTATTTTAAAAGGTCAATAGACACAGAAAATTTCTCAATTTAAAACATATTTTTTTTTATTAAATAGAAGTTTCTGCATGGTAATAAAAATAGTAGTAAAAATATAGCCCCGTCTGGCAAGTGAATTTTTAGTCAGGACAAGTGATATTTTTAAAAGCTCAGCCTTAGGCCTGCATATATCTTTAAAAATATTATTTGCATATTGGCATGTCAAACTGGACAATACAACTAAACTTTTTACACAATTATGTAAAAATCAAACTTGGATAAAGTATTGTCAATAAAAGGTTGATATCAAGTTATACAATGGTCGTAATTAGAATTTTGATGCAAATAAATGAAAACTCAATCTAAGATCTTCTTAACAGGGGCAAAATAATTAATTAGATATATCGATGAATCAATACCTTTTCTATATTGATACCCATACAATATACAAGAGGAGCCCTGAGTGGCCAAGTGGTCTAAAGCTCTCACCATTATGGATCATTACTGCCTTCTTACCTCTGTTTGCATGAGTTTGAGTCTCTGGCTCGACCAATGTGGATACATGAGAAAGCTTGCATGTAGCTTCTTGTGGGTCAGTGGTTTTTTCCATGGTTCTTCCTCCACTATTGATACTGGCCGCTATGTATAGCCTATCGTGCTGAAAAATGGCGTTTAACCCCACAACATCAAGAAGATACAAGATCCTCATACAAGAGGTGATGAATACAAAACTATACTTACCCTATACAAGTCACTTTAACCTTCAGCAGTCATGAATAATTATTAGTCAACTGAGTTTTCATTCTTTAAATTGAGAATTCATTTGAGACAGCTATAGCAGGAACATCAACTTATTTCTGTCAGTAAGAAAGAAAAGTATTGACAACACATACTCACCTTCTACCAATTAACAAACATAAGACAGCTTATGTGGTTTGAAATATGCCCCAATATTCCAACCTCACTAATTCCATGCTGAATATTGTATTATATCAGGGACTGATAACGTATATCAGTGTAAAGAAGGCATCCTAGATTTGTTCCCCCCATGTATAATTTATGAACATTTCTGATCATTTAATAACCACATTTACATTTAGTTTCTGTTACTTCTCATCCTGTCTACCTGTATAAAATCTAAGGGCTATACTTCCAGTGTCACACCTAATTCAGATTTGAGGTTATTGGTAGTTAAAATCCTAAGTAAACAATAACTGATGAGAATTGAGCATATTCACTGTGACATGATGGAAAAATTGGCATCCAAACTAGGTCAAGCAACAGAGAAACTTCATGAAATGTTTCTATGAAATGATCTGTAAAGAACTTAAATTGTATGTTGGGAACAAGTTTACAATGTCTCATTTTACAATGATATATATAACCAACAAATGAACATGCCAATGAGTAAAAAAAAAAAACCTGACAAAACCAGTAAGGGAACAGATTACAAACCACATAAGTTATAGTCACCTTGTTATATTGCAGAAGGGTAGAGGGTGTTGTCAACATTTTCTTTTTCCACTGGCAGAAATGAGGGACTGTGGTCACAGCAGTTGTTCTGAATTTTTACAGTAAATACAATGTGAAGGATTTGGTTGTTTGTCATCTCCACATCCATATTTGTAATTGTTCAGGATAAGATTCTTTTGCATGAGGAAACTGTACTATTTCTTCACTTAAGATGTGCTGAATTTGCTCCAAATTCAAATGAAGACATGAAGATTGGTAATATGATGTTTTAAAAACATTCATGCTGTGCAAAACACGTGGTGACCAAGATGAATTCTGCACCTGATCAAATGAAGCAGCCCGAAATGGCCTAAAAGGCTGAATAAAATCACTGACACCTAACAGGAAGTCTCTTTGGAAGTAGTTTTATATCTAGTCAAGGATGAGAATGGCATGCAAACAGATGACAAGTCTATGTCTTTCTGTATTCTGATTATTAGAAATACAATCAGTATGTCCACACATGAAAAAATGGCACCACCCCACTAATGACAGACCTTTTTCAGATGAAAAGACCATCAAATTTGATGTGTATTGATAATATATGGTATCATAGGCTGTGTATCTTGAATCATATCAATGTGTCTACAGTTTATCATTTCACCCATACTTTTTAACATAAAACCCTCAACAAAATTTGTTTCTACCTATTAAGTTGTTCACAGGTTAAAGAGTGATAAAAAAAAGTCATGACAATAAAAAAAAATTCTATGTTGGATGAACATGGGTTTGGTGACCAAGATGCCCATTCCATAGAAAACAAAACATACCTGTTTGATAACATCAACAATATCTCCTAATTCCAATTTTAGTTCATCTTCATTCTCTGGTTCATATGAAAATAGAACTTTGGCTCTTTTTTTTTGATGGACTGGATCTGAAAACAAAGAAAAGACTTACCAATTTAGGCAAAACATCATGAAGCATCAGAAAAATAAAATACATGCCATCTTAGGCATCATGTTACCAGGTAAAGTGGGTGACTAAATCACAAAAAGTATGTAAACTTCACCTTCTTCAATTAGGGAAAGTAAAAACAACATTGCCCCATAATTTTTTACATGTACACTGAGTAACAACAGTTTATGGTTTCTGATACACTACCTCAATCCATCCAAGTAGTTAAAGTTGTAGCCCCATCCAAACTGTATTACCTGTGGCCTTGGCAAGTGTTCACATCAACTGCACAGACAAAATAAGCTCTTGCTCACTCAAATGCTTGCTCTAACTTGCCCATGATACTGCTGAATGATTTATGCAAGTTATCATTGGATAAAAAAGTATATCAATATGTGTGTCAAGACTTAAAACATCTATATGTAAATAACAATTTGTGTTTTAACAGAATTAATGAAAACACTTCCTAAATAGATTTTTGAAGATTTTAAATGCTGTACTTGTGTTATATTCTTTATAAAATTCAGATTGAAACCGAATGTGAACCTGCTTAAGGCTAATAATGCAGTCATTGCATTTTCCTGAAAGTACCTCTTCATAAGACTGTTTTCAACATTCATTGGGCACAAAAATTAACAGTACACAATTTTATAAATCAATACCTATTATGCATTAAAAGATTTTGCTTAAAATAAACAATTTTAGGTCAGAATCATATAGGACATGGCTCTGAGGTGAAACTCATAAAAAGCTGAAAGGGCAATGTCGTTTCTTCCACTCAATTTTGTAAAAATATGAAAAATGCCACAATTAACATTCAACCAATGAATGTTATGAGCACAGACATAAATGTGCAATTCTATCTACAGATTGTTGAAGCAAAGCTAGATAGTGGTCAGTTTAAAAAAATCCCCATTTCTAAAAAAAAAAATTGATGCATCTGCAAGACATGTTGCACTGTATTTCCATAATTGTACTATAATGATTCAGTTTATCAGTGATGAATAGTTCAAGTAATGGAATGCTATTTTACATCATTGTAATTACAAATAGAAATAAATAGTTAATCAATTGCCACTAGAACAAGCAATTTAATTTTACTCCTGTTAAAACTTTACCAAAAAATGACAGTCCAAATGATTCACATTAAATTTTTTGTCAGTTCTTCCTCTGCAAAAAAGTTGCAAAGTTGAGGTAACTAAGAATTAACCACAATAGTTTGAACTGATGAATACAATGCACACCTGACATGCCTAACAAGACCGTCTCAGTATAGCAGCTGATTTTCTTTCTGTAAGTCTGACCACTTTTCAGTAAGGTGTACCAAAATATGTATTATTCATATTTATGTTTAGTGTTGTACACCATTATATGTATATTTGATGTGAAAGCTTATGTATAATATTAATGGGGCATTCTAGAACTTTCAGGAGTGCACAACTTTTTCAAGCACACACTTTAGAAATTTTGGTATATTCATGTACCTAAATTAAGTCATTTTGCAGTATAATTGGTGCTAATTTTTCATAGCTGTTAAATAGCAGCCAATTTTCTTTTCTCACCAAGTTGTGACTGTATGACAAATAGCTGTTGTACAATAAGTATAACAAATCATTGAACAATTTGTCTACCATGGTTATATTTACATGCAATTGTTTGTGTGTCTCTATGTGATGGCTACAAGTAAGAATCCCATGACAGAAAAGGAGATAATACAGGCATTGAATGCCAGTAGATATACGGTAATGCCAGTTAGGGATCCACTTAAATTTGTTATACCCCCATCAAACGTAACCCCAGCCAAGCCCATCGTACCTCCTCCACCTCTTTATTGCAAAACACTCCTGATGAAGGTACTGGGAGAGGATCACTCAGGCAACTCGTTATATTAAGTGTATATAAAGCAAAAGGTTAATATAGGTGCTTCAGCACTATTAGATGATTCACAGAGCACTTGTTCCATTCTCAGTGCTACACCCACCCCACTCAATTCCACCGTACTACCCAAGATCCCATTTTTTTCTGGGGACAAGCCAATACAGAAAAGTGGCATCACATACTACAAGTGGAGATTTAAAGTAGAATGTCTTCTACCTGAATATCCTCCAGCTATTATGATTCAGGCACTCAGACGGTCTCTACGAGGCAGGGCAAGACATACGTCATAGCATTAGGCGAGAAAACATCCATTGAAGCTATATTGAGACGCTTTGATAATGCTTTGGAGATATGTCAACTCGAGGCATGATCATGCAAGAATTTTTCAACTCTTTCCAAAGAGAAAGGGAATCAGTGACTACCTTTAGTTGTAGACTGGTCACTTCAGAGAAGAGGATAAGGATGAACTCCTCAGACAGAAGATTGGTTTTAACTAAGGAGTGACCTCCTGAAAAGTGGCATTCACCACAAGTCTGACACTATCTCTTACTATGATGAGTTACTGTGAGAGATTAGGATGGTCGACAAGCAGATGAACTTGCTGAAGGATGTTGACCTAATTCCAACTAAAAAAGTATACCACCAGCCCATTGTAGACATCAAACATGAAAGACCACTCCAATTTGCTTACACAGCAGCAGCAAGGGAGTCGAGCAACAGTCATGTGAAAACAAAGGTTCAGTATGATTAGAAGGCCCGAGTTCAAACTTGAAGTAGGAGTCCAAAAATGCAATGTTGGACTAAAAGGGAAAAAAATTAGCCGACAAGCAGACCAAGGACACAAATCAGATGGTATCAATCCCCCATTTAGATATGCCAGCGTACAAGGTGAGAATTGTAGCAGGTCTGAAATCTCTATACACACTGCATCATAACATGCTTTTGCTCTCTATCTTTCTTGTGATCCAGCCCCCATGAAATCAGTTTGGAAGAATCCGAGTGTACAAAAAAAAAAACCTTCAGAGTTGAGCTCTGAATCTCTCAGCTCTGATTCAGACAGTGACAGGTATGTTATAAAACACAGATGACCCAGTTGGGTTGGGTAGGAGATTGTTGGACCCTGTGACCACTCCACATGGACAGCCTCCGATAGCAGATTGTTATTATTGACCCCATATTAGCCAGCCACTTGAAAGCATAACCTTACAAAATAGTGGGTCTAGACAATATAAAAGTAGTTTAAATAAATCACTCAAATCAGATACCCAAAGGTGTCTACCGAAAGGTCAGTTCTAAACCAGACCATATTAGGAGACCCAGAGTGTCAGTCCGTGAGATTAGTCCAGAGCCCACCAGCACCACAGGTGTCATGGGAAGACTCAGGCCAGCAATCGGTAAAGCATTCTACCAAGAGACTGAAAACCATTTGACCGGCTAGGCCAGTGGGTGTATTCGCAGAAGATTTACTGTGTTAGTTACTGAGATCTATCGTATCTTTCAGGCATTCTCTGTTTTTATTTATAAGATAGAAGTAATTCTGAATATCCTATTTATTGTCAATCTAACATAAAAAGTAAATATAAGCAGACAATTTAACATCATTATGTAAATAATTGTTGTTTCAATTTCAGTGGGTTTTAAATATTTATTTTTTTGCCAGGCAATTTAACTTAAGCTCAGTAGTTCCTTTTATTTTTTACTTGCCCTCCATGTAATGAACTATTATTACTTTGGAATGATGGATAAATGTGGGGCTAGTGGTCTTCTTAGAAGAGTCGGTTGGGATTGAATCCCACTGGGGCTGACCTAGTAGTTCGGTCACACTAGTACTACTATGGAAGAAAAACTAAGTGAATACGTAGTAATAGAAAACCATTCTTGTATGGTTTTTATTTTAAAATGAAAGAGGTTGAAGTTTCATATTTTATTAAGTAGTTGTTTTTTAAATCTTGATATATTTGAATAACTGTCAGGTATTAAGATTTTTTATTTATTTCTGAAGACACAATGTGTAGTACTGATTGATTATTTGTTCCTGTAAATTTCTTTTTGTTTTTTTTTTGGCTGCAGGCACAAAATTGTTAACCATCAGGAGGCATTTAAATGAGGCGCATGAAGGGGATGATAATGTTGAATACAATGCCCTTAATAAATGCCCCAAAGCTAATGACACCTTTTTCACTGTGTCTACACCTATGACAAATGCATTTCCTGAGAATTGTGGTATCTGGATTTTTAGGGTCTTCCTGTCTGGCAAGTAGTTATTTGTATATTATCGTGCTGCTATATACTGAAACACCTACATGCAGGTTGTGTATAGTATTTGTTCTGTTTCGTTGTAGGTTTTCTTTCCCTGTTTTTCTTTTGTCTTATATCGTTGACACTAAATAAACCCCACAACCTGAGAGTGGTGTTTCTTCTGTACAAAGCCCGACTCACACCAGTATAACCAGTGAGAAAACCTGGTGAAATTCTTATCCTTTAAAATTCTAACCCAATGCAAAATACAAAACTGTAGTGCACCACCAAAAGTCTGTTTTGATACAATCATCCTGTGTAGGAGTTGTCACAATAACATTTTCAAGATGGCCACTATGGCAATCATATTGGACATTTTCATTCAGGACCAATTATACATCATAAGACATCTTTTGGTGAAAACCTCACAACTATATTACATTTCCTTCAGGAGAAGTAACCATTACAAAATTGTCAACATGGCTATACTGTTGTGGCCATAATGAGCAGCTAATCAGAACCATTTTTAAAGACAAACTAACCATCATATTAAATGCCTTAGTAAAAATTCCATGCTGATATCACCTTCTATTCAGGAGTAGCAACAGTAAGATTTTCAAGATGGCCATTCTATATGCCACACTGGGTATCAGATTGGTACAATTTTCATTTAGGACCAACTAGATAGCATCTAGTTAAAACCATATGTCAACATAAAAATAAGATCAGCATCACTTTTTTTCAGGACCAGTCAGGCATCACAGTCTTTTAATCAAAACCCCATGTTGATATGTTCACCCATTTAGGAGCAGTGATAAGATTTTCAAGATAAACCAGTGTATGGATGTGTGATCGAGCTGTCAGAACTGGGGAATCAGATTGAGTAATATACAATCCTTGGTGACAAAACTGAGGGCCAAATTACAAATTTGGGGTCTCTGATGCACTAATGAGAAGAATTTGACAAAGTGAATGATCGTTTGTGGCAAAGGTTTAGTCTGGCTAAGACCAAACACTTTTAAATCTCAGGCTTTATAAAATATAATCTCACTCATCAAATAAGCAATTAGTGTTTGCATTTTGTGGGTTTAATGCTGAGTGGATATAAATGGCAGCCAGTATATTTGGTGGAGGAAGAACCCAGGAAAGCCATGGAGGCTACTGACAAGCTTTCTCACATACCCACATTTGCAGAGTTAAGAGTGGAAGGATGTGAGATGGCAGTAATCTGTAACGGCAAGTGCCTTTGTCCATTTTGCCACCAATGGTTCCATGTAAGTCCTGACAAAAAAATATTTTTTTAAATGTCTGCTAAATCAGTACCAAAAAAATTCTGGAGTCTTAAATGGTAGTGAAGCTGATTTCTCAATAGCAAAAGGCATATATGGATTACAATTATGATCTCTTAATATGTGCATCTTCAGGTGATAAACAGATATTTAAAAGTTTCCTTGCAATCCATCAGAAAAGTCCCTCAACGGGTAATATGCTCTACTGTTCAAAGAGCACTTCCAAGAAGATAATCCATTTTTCTTTTTTATTTCACTGCTGAGTTTTGAAAATAACTGATATTCTTGAGTAACAAGATTTTCAAATTACCAGCTATGGCAGCCATGTTGGATATAAAGGCGAAACTAGACACCATTAGAACACATTTCAAGAAAAACCCATACCAATATGACCAACCATTCAGAAGACTGGTTTGGTTTGGTGCTTTAAGGCAAAGCAACAAAGGTTGTTGAGCACCAAGTTAACTGTAGTTAATTGCCTTGCCCAGAGACACATCATGGTAAATGAAGCTGAACCAGGCTGGTCCAATGGCTGGAATCAAACCTGAACCCTCACATGAAGTTTTTGTTGAGCAATTTACTTTGAAAAGCATTTTTAATGCAGTATTTTCTACAGGAGTGATGGTACTGTTTGGTATAGAACAAAAGGGTCTCATATTTCGTAGTACATATGAGAAAGTTTTATAATCACATGAAGAAAAGTACAATAGAAGCAGAAGAAAAAGGAAAAATGTAATTACAGAAGGGATAGGTAACTATTACTAACATTGCCATGTAAGTGTACACATATTCCATAAGGAACACAAAGATGAAATAAACCAGAAGGTTAAGAATTTAACATATGTAATTGAGTATAAATGCAAAAGATAAAATTTGTTTGTCTATTATGATTGAAAAATATAACCAGTGGGTAAGGCATGTTGATTCTGACAGATTTCACAATTTTAGCATCTCTCAAGACAAAATGAGTGCAGGTTATTACATGTTTGAAAGTCACAGTTCATCAACTAAATATTATAGATACAGAAGAATAATCCCGTACCTTTCTTCTTTGCTGATGTTTGGCCAGGTCCATCTTGTACAATATCTTTAATTTTATCAGCCAATAATTTTACAGAGGTCCTTTTTGAAGCCTGTACAGGAGTGTCATCTTTGTTCTTTTTCTCTTTGTTGTTTTTATCCATCACCTGAAATCAGATTATATGTTTCATGTGTTACTGCATTTCAATAATGGATTGAAATTTCTGTCACAATATTTACTATATACCAATCTAATTGAAAAGTTTCCCAGCATGGCCGGGGGGATGGGGGTATCATAACTACATCCCCACAATTACAATTTCAGATGTTCTACCAAATGAACCACTGTGGCTCTATTGAAAATGGTTTCTTAATGCACAGCTTACCTAGTTTGGGAACCGCTCTGGTGGCTTAGTGGTTTAAGCGTCCGCCTTGGATGTGGGAGGTCGTGGGTTTGATCCC
>QKMX01065659.1:0-10507 GCA_003401595.1 Venustaconcha ellipsiformis | reverse complement strand
TATATACAAAGAAAAAAGACTTGTTAATTAATTTTGCAAATGAAAAGGACCTCTTCAAGCAATGTTCTACCACACTTTCATTCTTTCATTCGTAGTAATCTAGACAACCTGACTTACATGGAAACATGGAAACATTAATAGTGTAGATATTAGTCTCATGACTTTTCAGATGATGAAGATCTCGACAGTGGTGATAGGAAACCTGTTGTAAATGTTTATGTGGCCTTATCTAATATACAAAAGAAGACGATGAAAACGAACAAAAGTGCTAAACTGGCGCCAGCAAAGAAATCTGAAAAGACGGAAATGGGAAAAAGGACGTTGTAAAAGATTATATAACCCTATCTGCCAAGCGACCAGAAAGGAAGGATATTGTATGTGATAGTAAAGAATCAGGACCGATTCTTCCACCCTCTTCATATCCATTTCGTTTAACGGTCTACTCTGTGTATTTCTTCCATTCAACATAAAGTTTTTTAACGATGTCATGCTTTTAGCCATGCATCATTCGTTGTATTTTCACACATTTTAAGGAAAGGAAAGAAGATTAATTTTGGTCATCTGGGTAGGGAATGTCTCAAAAATTATTTATTGAGTCACTTTCCATCCTTGATGAAACTAGAATTGAAAATTACAAACATATCGTCAACCAGTGTTCTACAATGTTCTAAACTGACACCACTAAAATTGAAAGATGGAGATGGAATACCCCATGCTCAAAAGGGTTGTGTAGCCTTGTCTGCTACGCGACCAGAAAAGTATTCTACAGATGGTAATAGAGAAAAAGATCAAAATTTCCGTCCTCGTAGTATCAGTTTCATTTCACGGTTAATTTTCTGTGATTATCTCAATCCTTAGTTTCTTTCTATAATTCTATCTTGGTTAAAGCAATGCATCATTCCCCACACAGTTAAGGAAATGAAAGAAAATTAATTTCTTTCATTTGGGGAATGAACTGTTCTGAAACGATTATATATTGAGAACTGCTTTTTATCCTTCTTGTTTTATTTCGCAAACGAACAAAACATCCTCAGGTAATGTTGTACCACATTTTGATACTTCCATTCATCGTTAGCTAGAGAGCATGCGTTGCAAGGAACAATTAATAATGTAGATAACAATCGCACCACTTTTCAAATGATAAAGATCTAATTATTGATGATAGGAAACTTGTTTCAAAGTGTAGTGTAGTTTTATCTAACACACAAAAGATAAAGATGGACAAGAATATAAGTTCCAAATTGACACCTCCAACGAATGCTGAGGATGAGGGTGAAGGGATACCCATGTTGTAGACGGTACTTTTGCTTTATCTGCCAATTGACCAGAAGTGATAGGTCCTGCAAATGATATTTTAGAATCAGATCATAACCTTTCACCATATTCATATCCATTTCCCTTAAATGTGTATTTTGTGTATATAGATCAATCTAGAGTAAGGTTTCTATCTATAATTTAGGTTACAGCATTGTATTATTCCTTGCATTTCCACACTTTATCAAAGAAAAGAAACAGAATTAATTTTGACATTTGGGTAATAAATATTTCTCGAGGAATATGTATTGAGTTACAACTTCCTTCCTTGATACTTTATCTTACAAAAGACAAAATACATCTTCAGGCAATGTTCTACCAGTTTTGCATATTTCCATGGATTATAATCTAAACATCCTGCCTTCTAGTTAACAATTAACAATGTAGATAACACTCTCCTTAATTTTCAGATGATGAAGATTTAGATATTGGTGATAGGAAACATATTGAAAAGGGGTTTGTAGTCTTATCTAGCGCACAGAAAAAGAAAGAGGATAAGAATAAAAGTTCTAAATTAAAACCACAAAAACAAAGCTTTGAGGAAGTGAAATAGGATACCCATGTTGTTTAAGGTTGTGTAGCATTATCTGCCAAGTGATTACGAATTAATTCTCCAATAGTTGTTAGAACATACTTAGGTTAAGATCTTCCAATCGCTTCACGTCCATTTCATTTAATAATGTATTTTGTTTCTTAATCTGTGTTTATTTTCTGCTTTCTGCTACTTTCCTCCATGTCAGCAATTCATGATGTATTGCATATCCATGATAGTATAACAAAGACCACATTTGGGTAATGAATATACCTCAATGATGACACACTTCGATCTTCATGATTTATTTTGCAAACAAAAATTATATTTTCAAACAATGTTATTTCAAGCTTGCAGAGTTGAGTTGATATTAATTTAGAGAGACTACTAACAGATGGGAGAATTATTAAAGTACTACGGATCTGAATATTTTAAAGATCTCTGTATCATTATCCTCCATGCGATGATCAATGTCTCAATACAATCAGGATTAAAGCTTCCAGCAGCATGTTTCATTGCATTGACTGATTAGCGTTGTGTTTTTACCTCAATCTATCGTATATTTGTTCTATAATGTAATCTCTGTGCTAGCAATGTATCACGCAAGAGTCAGAATTGGAAACAAAACCAACATTGATAACGAACACTTGACAAAGATTATTTATCGAGTCACATGAATTTTCTTTGAGAATTTGCTTACGAAACGAAACCTATGCGATGGTTGTTTCCGAAATTCTTATCATCGCGGGCTTGCCGTCTTTGTGTAGTTTAGGGGGATTCACTAGCGCATCAATGTACTAGCGCCAAAGTCCTGGCTCCTTTACGTGGTAACATTCAAAAGCCTGTCAGCAGGACATTCCAATGTGTGTGTTCAAGACAACTATCGATTCAGTCCACGGTAAACTGTCCTACGTTATTAGGATAATATTCCCACAACATTGTTGCGTTACAGCAAGCACAAGGATTATTTTGTTATTGATTTAGCGTCATGATAAATTTAACATCAAGGTCAAACTCACGTTATCTTTTTTGTCATCTAACTGATTGCCAGCTAATTTTTCTTCACCATGCCAAGAATGTTAGTGGTGGATCCGAAATAAAAGAATTTCCATCAATATCACCGAGAAGAAATATTTTGATATTTATTTAAATTCAGTGCTGATATAAATATTTCAGATCTAACGAAACGGTATCATAAAAAATAACATTTCAGTATATATGGTAATGTACCGTATTTTTGTAGCCACTAACGACCCACCGGAAACCTTCGCGCGGCGATTTATACAACAGGGGAATTTCCAGTGACGTATTTTTCAGTTCAATGACATATAAATAACAGAGCAAAGTAATTGTTTGTAAACTATATTTCTATTTTTAATTTAAGCGGAAAACGGAAAAAAAATTAGTAATCTGTTTTATCAATATCCACAGCCAAAAACGAAACATAATTATTTGTGTAAATAGCTAAAACACGATTTATTGTAATGACAGGGATACATGGAGTGCTTAGCAGACAAAATCTATCATGACTCTCTTACAGTCCGTATTAATTCGCAGTCCTATACAAACAGATGTACTTATACAACACAGTGGTATAGCCTGACATAAACACAGATGTATTTGGAAAACACTAATCAATCACAGTGATATAACCTGGTAGTATCTCCGGGCGATACATGACGACCACCATTAGTTGGATCGTTCTTGTGTTTGAGAATAATTTCAGGGTCTTTTTTTCCATTCCATGTCTCATAAATCTTAGGAAAATATTCGTCAATTATGACATTGATATCCTTCATTTTATCGACATACAAGCTGAGTAGTTTGAAGGTAGGCAATTGGCCTTCAGTGATCTTATACTGATCAAGAAATAACCTTTAATACTTTCACTACAGGCTATTTCGACAACCTTTCCTTTAAAATAAAGCATTAACATTCACCGGCATCAGAGCTTTATTGTATTAATGATATTTTATTTAAGATCGTCATTCGGATTTTTTAATCAACTACTGCTCAAAAAGCGTTCTCAGATTGCTGTGTTTTCATGTTCCTGCGCTGTCCCAATAGTGATTTCTTCTGCTTGAAGAATATCAACAACACGGTCTGCCTCACTTTCTAAACTCCCCCAAACAGACGTGCCTGCTTCTCCATGAAGAGACTCCAGTAATCTGGACTTAACATATGCCTAAATGATCTCGGTGAATAATCAGATCTTTGCGGTTGTGTAGTTGTGTGGTTGTGTGAATCCAACAATAGCTGGCGCCACCAGCGGCCATCCCAACTCAGTTCTGATTGACGACTTATATACGTCAACGGTGTTGATATTCAAAGGTTGGCAAAACATATAATATTCAGGCGTTGATACCTCAATGGAGGCACTCAACATTGACTCATGTATTTTGATAGCGATATTTGATCCTTTCCTCTTTACTGATTTGATTTTACGCTGAAGTTCATCATTGATTTGTTCGATATGATATGATCCTGTTGGAATTTTCACTATGTTGCAGTCGGGGACTAGCTGGTTCCCTTCCAATTTCGTTTTGTACGAGAATTCTATTGAATTGTTTGCGAATGGTTCACCCAATAAATGTTCTCTGATATTTGGTCAACTATAATTAAGTCGTAATTGTGCCAGTGCGATCTCAAGTGACCGACCTTTTGAGTTGGAAAACTAATATCGAATTCCGGCTGCGTTGACGTCGCTGATATTGTGATCGTCGACGGAGTTGTCTTAGCGATAGTTTCTTCCTGTTGCACAGTTATTTCTGCAGTCATTATTATAACGTTATATAATCTAAATGTGGGGGTGGCAATGTTCTTGCTGTAACGATTGCGTCCTCGTCGATGTTATCTCGCGACGGTGTTATCTTGTGATACCGATAATAAATATCACTAATTCCAGAAAATTCACTGTCTGATATTACACACTCATTTAACCCCGTTCTCCGTATCGATGATTGCGTCACAGACAATTTTTAAAGACAGAATACATGAATGAGTCGCTGCATACACTAGTTCTGTGTGTTCGTGTAATTTCTTACCAGCACATGTAGATAGTCTCTTCGACATAATATTAATGATAACAGTAGAGCCGACAACAACAGCGACACCGATTCCTTTTACTGGCGATATCACGCATGTCGTTGATAATGCACCGATTAACGTCATTGTCTCAGTTACCAGTGAGGACACCGCATATACAACATTGTCGATGACGATGATCCGTCTTGGCTAATTTTTATTTGTTTTGTCTTATGCTCGTTCAGGAGTTTTTTTCAGTGATGAGTTTCACGCACATGCTTGATTATATCGGGAAGATTATGTAGGATTTATTGTCACATATCTTACATGTACAATAATCACTTGACGCTTTGCTGAGACTAAATCGAAAACACTTCTAGTATGTCTCTAATGTTAATTATTTGTCAGCTGGATCCAGTATGAATATTTCCTCCAGATTTTGCTTTAACACCACCAACATGGTTTCGCAAAATCTGTCGCTTGAATGACGCTATGGATATGTAATAAATATCCTAAGTGGCGCATCGCTAAACATGAAAAGGTGAAGTCGGAGGCGTGTTTGATGGAGTTATTTTGTTGTGACGATGTTGCTGATTCAGACACTACTGTGTATACCACGTTGATGAATGGAGTCGCATGAACCATACCAGCGGAAATGTCACGGATTCCGTTTGATGTATCCGCAAGCTTTTTGTCCGCAAGCCTTTTGTAGCTTCTTCGAGATCTCCTTGTGTTATTACTATGCTGTCCTATCCGACACAGACCTTACATCTCTGACAACATCAAGAAGTTTGTTAATCGTTTTGATTTTTGACTTCGCTGTTGTGATAGACGTTTATTCGCTGGCTAGTTCACCAAGTTTTGTTTTAATGTCAGAGAGTTTCACACTGACGATCATTGGATTTTAAAAAAAAATCATTAGTGATTTTATCCAGTCGTTGAACGCTTCTGCAAGGAAACGCAAACGCGCTTTAAGTGGCCGTCGTACTTAACTCGCAGCGTGTGTAATTTAATATCAATCGTGTTGTCACTGTCGTCCGCTTAAGCCTCTGACTCTTCCACCATCAGTAAATATCTGAATATTATCGGTGGTTGCACCTAAAACTCTGAAGACAATATCAGTCACCTAATGCTGCTTACCTTCAGCCGTCCATGTTGATCCTGAAAATCCTAAAATGTAGCTTCATTACTGCTGCGATTAACATTTTTTGCGTTCACCAGTTCACCGAGTTTAAAGTAGACGACTGTTGGATTTGAAAAGAAATTATGAGTGATTTTATCCACTCGTTGAACATTTCTGCGAAGATCCGCAAACGCGTTTAAGTGAACGTCATACTCAGATAGAAACGTGGGTAATTTAATATAAATCTTGTTGTTGCTGTCATCCACGTATTTCTTCGGTGCGGAGTCGTAGTCAGACGCTAGTTCTCTCAAGCAACAATTTATTTCCGTTCATGTTGAGTTCACCGGTCATTGCATCAACATGTTACTGATCTAGTATTCTTAACTCTAGCGAGAGATCATACGTAAATATATGTCATTATCATCTCCTAACCTGCTTAAAAGAACCTTTGGTATATTCTTGCACGATTTTATGTGGCGACGATGATGACTTTGATATAGCATCGAGTACAGCAAGTATGGACCGATTATAGGTGGATCCATTAATGTCTGAGTTGGTAACGTTGAACCAGATTGGAGCACTTTACAATCCACTGACACATTTTTAAAATTGTCTCGGTGGCACTAATCCTTGCGAATCAAAATAAACAACACTACGTGGATCAATCACGCATGCAACCCAGTGAGTAATAGGTCCAGTACGCCCATCAAGATTAATGATACCAGTTTTAACATGGTTTGGTTGTTTCGGCAACTGATCACGCATGTAAACACTTCAGAAGTTTTGTATGCTTAATCGCACAGCAGCGTCAAGTAAATCAAAACTGAACATGGGAAGTTAAAGCGAAACGTACTTAGCAGTCTCAGACCTTGAACGTACCGCGTTCCTGATAATCTTAGATTCCGTCCCTTTTTGAGACCTTTAGACCTTTTTCTGCTGCTTTTTTAATGCAAGTCTGGCAGCTGATCCAACGGCATCGAGTGCGGATGTTTTTCAACAGCTCGATTTTCAGCTGCAATCATTATCGGTGGATTTTGTGATAAGCACCTCCGTGTGTTTGGCACCAAAGATAACTTTCTTGAAGAACCCGAAGATGTGAGACAGTGGAACTGCGCATCAAAATTCTTCTTTACCTTTCAACATTGATCGACCTGCCGCTAATCCACAGTTTAAATTTAATTCATTGATGCGACCTAATCTTCAGCATAGTTCATTGTTACATTACGATTATCGGACTGATCATTGATAGCCTTCGCAAACATCATTGACGGACCAGCACATCGTGAATAATCATCGCAATATCTTGCCAGATCCAGTATCGACGTGGCAGCATCAACGTTTTCGAGACATGATTCAATATTCTTTTTACCAATGCTGTACGTGGCACTGATAAACAACGCCATAACACCATTGTTAACAAAACCAACTCAATCTCCAGCTCCAAATGCTGTATCATCTGCTTTCAAACGTTTAGATTTCGATTTCGATCTCAATGAACGCCTCAGCGGACTAGAAATAACTACTTGTATCCTGAACATGTATTTCGATTCGTCCACAAGCGTAAGGTGCACTTGCATCATATAAATAATATTGATAATCGTGCACTGATTCATTTTGAGGACTGACGCATCCGTGTCAAATGTGGAATCAATACTCGCTTGAGCATTTTATTACAGTATTTATTGTTTAAAAGACGTCGAGGCAGGCCACATCCCGCTATCAGACTTGCCGTTATATTTTGTCTTTCTTGGAGTCTTCTTGCTTTGTAAGTGACGTCACGCCAGCTAATTCTTGTAGTCGATCATTTTCAGCTTGATTTATTCTTGTACTGATATATACTGGTAATCGCTAAGCGTACAACGACTGAGCCGTTTAGTACATTAGACACGGTTAAGTGCTAATGCAATAATATACACTGCGCGTGCATGTACATGAATTGGTTTCATTACACATTAAACCATTTCATCCAAATTACTGTGCAAATTTATTACCGTAATAAACACCTTCACACATGAATCGGTGTCCGACAAAAACAATTTTACCCCAAAATGTATGTCAGATTCGTAACATGATACTGCCCGTTAAACATATAGTCGTAAGTGAATATAGAACTGTTTCAAAAGCTTTCATCATATAAATGCAATCGTTTTCCAAATTGAGGCAGGGTCAAAGCAAAGTAGGATATATTTAGTGATGTCTGATTCGTTAGAGAAAGGGACAAAATACTGCTTATTCTCAACAATCTAGAAAAAATTAAAAAACATTTTTCTTTCTTTTCCTTACAAACATTATCATGATTCAAAATTTAGATTAAAGCCATTGTTTTGAGGAATGGGTCGATATGTTCCTGAAAAGATATCCTGTACCGGAGTAAAAATATATCCTACACAGGAAAATCGAATCTCCTGCATTTATACGTTAGACTTGGCATTCGTATCTCTCTGTGCGTGTCGAGTGTACAGACTTTAACCCGGTGAGACAGAAATAGTTTGAGATAAACTGAAATTCAGCAACTGAATTAAATGTTAATGCAGTAATATACATTAGGCATTCATGTACATGTAAGCATGTACATACACCAACTGTAACACTCGTGGACGTTTGTGTTTTGTATGCACATTTGGTTGTCAAAACCTTGACGACTATCATGATTTATATCTGCAAATGGATGAGCTTCTGCTATATGATGTATTTGATACGTTTTGTGGTGCAGCCATGCGTTTATACATGTTTGGCCCCCGGCACTTAATTACGTCACCGAGAATGGTTTGGTACGCATTGTTGTATAAACCCAAGCTTGAGCTGGCTATGCTCACTCAAAATAGATCAACATCTGTTTGTTGAAAGTGAAATTCTTGGCGGGTTTTCAAAGGCGAGCCACTGATACTTGCGCGCTAACAACCCAAGTGTTAACAGATATGACCCCACTGTCCTAAATAGTTACATCACATATCTTGTAGACAAAACCTTCCATAAACATGAGTGGGTCAATCCCGCGGATGTAAATATTTACAAGTACAACAAAAACAGTTATATCGGATACCTCTTTGAAGGTGGTACCTTGTCAGTTTTCACAGCAGTCACAATGATTCCACTAACACAGAAAGAACTTTCGGTAACGCAGGAATGGTTTTAATGTAACAGTGTGAGTGCTACAGTTTCGCCACAGCGCTTGGATAGATGATTACAAACCCACCTTCGGACAAAGGCCACTAACGAGTTTGAAAATGGCATTTTCAAACTAATAAATGTGCCGTATTCGGCAAGACTATATTAATTTAAGTAAAAGAATACCAGTAGGCCATGTTGTGATAGTGAACAAGACAAGCTTTAGAAGCTCGTTTGTACACGGCATTTGAATTTTTCAAAATATTTGACTCATAGCTGTGCACAATGCCAAATCGAGTTAAAGCTGACAAAGCCCATATAAACGGGCGCATATATATTAGATCTTTCCCTCCAAGTTATTTATCTATGACAGTAATGCAAATATATGGACGGATACGGATTAGTTTTTACTGTTTCTATCTACCAATAATCTCTACGCAAACACGAGTGAGTCGTCGCTGGTAAATGAATTTGAAACCAGTAATTTTCCTAACCATCATCCACTGTTTAATAACGAATTTGAAAGGGTTGTTGTTAAGTTCAGTGATGAGTGCAAGGGTAACCTATTGAGGAATACGTGGAAATGTGACCCAAAATTTATTTCATTGTAGTTGGTGGCACCGTAAAACATCAAGAAGACAATAGGTTTCCAACGCATAAGTGTGCTATACGATCTCTGTTACGTATATGTAATTAAATTTTTTGTGTATTAGTTTTAAATTTGTTATTTTATTTTAATTTCATTACATGTTTGGATTTAATAATTTATTTTTCCTTGGAAAATACCAGTGATCATAAATATTCTAAGACAAAGGCATTTATTGGAAAATATTTGGAATTCTAAAGCCGGAATATTATTTTTGATTGATAAATTTCAACAAGGAACTGTTCACACATCAGCACGTAACAGAATATAGAAGACGTCATCGTCTTCCATATTGGAACTTCATCGGGATTCGAACATTGATTCATTTAGAACATTTTAGTGATAGGACTTATACATCTTAAACATTTTGTGTGCCATCATTTCCTGTCTTAAAGTTAAGTCAGGAAACTTAATGGTACACAATTCCTGTGGCATGTCGCATGTGATTAAATAATCATAAATATATTTATAATTTTAACATTTGAAATAAATTTGTTCTAAATACAACTGTTTACTAAAACAAATAATAATTTGCATTATTTTGTCATGAAACTTTAGCAGTAAATTTCAAGTACATTCCGTTTATCCGAGTGTACTTGCTGACTTACATTATTGTAGGGAATATAAGCCTGTTACCTCATGAATCCAGCCCTACAAAAAAGATGAAAATTGTCTTTTTCTGTCTGTCTCATGTAGACAAAAGGCAATTACATTTGTGTTACAACCGCACCGGTGGCCTAGTGGTTAGAGCGTCCGCCTC
>QKMX01065627.1:0-12439 GCA_003401595.1 Venustaconcha ellipsiformis | reverse complement strand
TTATACATTTTTAGAGGATTAATACCATCGCCAAAGGAGGAATATGAGGTGGTGGATCTATCATTGGCATTTTACAAGAATTTTCCGGGAAATGCACTTGATAGTGCGGTTACAATAGGAACGACATTATATGTTCTTATTAGCAGTCCAAGTAAGTTTCAAAGCTTCATGAAAAACAGTCAAGTCAGCTTTTCAATGTAAAGCATAGAATGTTTAATAACTGTTTAGAACATTATCCCCAAACTTGCATTATTATTTTTATAATGGGAATTGTTCCCAATGTTTAAACGAGATTTTACAAAAAGTAAAGTGTGTAAAATCAAACGTGTTTACCATTTTTGGATAGATACATCACATAACAGTTAAATGTACTAACCTGATGCGATTAATATTCATTTTTATTCACGGATTAATCAATTTACTGTTAGTATAGCTAATTTAGCCATATATCAAATGGATCATTTCTGGTACCCATTTTTCAACAATTGCAATTTTTAAGTTTCGAAACAATGCTTAAATAACTTAGACAAATTATTTTTCTCGACGTTCTAGTATTAAATATTTCAATCATGTTCCTAGGATGCCGACTGACCATCAATTACTGATGTAGACACATAGTATAAAGAAACAATTTAATGACATGTAAAGGATTGCCCTACGGAAATTAATTAATAATCACTGACAGTATTGTGCAATCAAGATTTACAAAGTAAATAATTATGATGCCTTTATTCTTATTACTATATCATTCATCTCACCTAACAGAGAATTGATCTTAAAATACTACTTTGAAGTACAATATTCGATATTGATATAGGTCCGGATTCGTACTGTAATCACTAATACCTTGACGCCTATATATTAGATATGGTTCAAACCATTCAACGGATGTAACGCTTAATCCTAATATTTGGCAAATTATTTCATGCTTCATTTTGTAAGCTTTGTGTATGTCAAACATGATCATTCAGATATATAAATATTCTGATGTTGAATTAATTAATATTATCCAAACTTTCCATCAAGTGGGGATCAGTAAAGACTATGCTTGTGATGCCTTACTGTAATTTATAAGTTATTCTTTATCAAAATCTTTTCAAGTTAAAAAATAACTCATGTTCTAGAATATTGGATACAATGCAGAGTCACTTATTTGCATCAGTTACACTACCATTTTCGTAAAGAAGTCTAAATGTAGCTAGTTTTAGTTTGTCAAGCAAAACTGAATACATGCAAAGTATCGATGCAAATATTTATAACATTCAAAAAACTTGCACCATCTTTTATCTCCCATATAGGGATATTTCCAAGGGCTGTACTGCTTACGGATTAAACCTACCTTGTTTTGAAATCGTTACGAACAATTTTAAGTTAGAATTTGTTATTATCAAACATTTTGTAACCTATGAAACACTTTTTTTGCAAACTTGGATATGTTGTAAATATAGATGAAGGTTGTCATAATTTTCCTAAAGCGTAAATACTACATTAGTGAAGAATGTATTATCATGATCTGCAATATCATAGCGACTATAGATGTTGCTACAATACAAAACTAATGCAAAATATACATTATAGTTTGATTTTCATCTTTTTGATTTAGAATGTAACAGAGCAACTTCAACTTGTGTTATAATTTCTTTAGATTGTTTTAATTCTCTTCAACTTTGTTACAAAAATATCTGCCACTTTAAAGTTCCTCTTCACATAATTTCTGACTTATCAAATATTTACATTCACAGTAGCATTGCTTTTATCTTATCTATAACCGTTCGATAACTGATCAATCCATGTAATATCTTTCTTATACAATCCGTTGTTATGTACTTTGTTTCAATATAATGTCCTTAATTGGAGATATTTCATCCAGAACTATTCTAAAAGATCTCTCTAAATTTTGTTTATGTAAAATCACCATCATGAACTAGAAATAAATTTTGCCAATGAATCTGTAAAGATTTTTAATGCAATCTTTCGTGTTGTGGGTCATCATAATTCCTACTTTTATTGTTGTGTGTTCTATAATTTGTACTTTAACTGTTACAAGTACAGAAGGTAAGAATGTGACCAGTAATGCCTATCGTTATTGGCCCTGACTGTCATTCTCTTTGACTATTACGGCAACTGTTATCTAATAAAGATACCATATCCCGTATAAATCCCTTGACAATTTGACTTAATCAGAAGATTTTCATACACTATGGGCATATAATTTTTCATATAGCTGACATTGTACTAGAAAATCAAATAATGAAGACGTCTAACATTATAAGTGCACAATCTGATCTAATGTTTCATATAGGTTTATTTAAACAGAAAAATTAAGTTATTCTACTTTGGTGGTCTATCAATAGTACCATGAAACTGAAGGTTTACCTTTGGGTAATAATACGTCAAACAAAAGAACTTCTAAATCATCTTGTTATAAATCTGGTCTTGCAGAAAAAGCTATGTAATTATTTTGTGTGCACAAACACCGTCACAACATCTGTTCCTGTCTTTTCTAATGAATTATAATTCTAATTGCATTATCAATGACATAAGTATCAATCAATGTGTAGCTTATAGTTAGGCTTTTATTATTAAATTGTGTAGCAAGAGCTTTTAATAATGATAATATAATTTCGAACAGTTTCGGCCCAGTACTGCCACGGCGAGCACTGACCATGTGATATCAGCAGTACTCGCCATGTCAAATTTTTTTTTCCACAAGGTTGGACTGATCCGATCAGTAGACATCGACAATTATTTTTTCTCCTGCCATATTATATTTTTTCCAGAAAGATCAATTGAATAAATTACGTTCCCTATTTATATAGCGATGGCTAATTCTACTGTTACAAAACAGCTGAAAGAACGGTATTTTATTTTAACAGAGTTACACCAAATGTCCAGGGCAAAATCTCTCAAATAATTGCTTAAAATCAGATTATCCAATTAAAAACTTCGAGCGAAATTGAAAGATTGTCAGCAATCTAACCAGAGAGCGGCAAAGCCATGTTTGTTGTTTCAAATAAAATAGAATATATCATCGGCGATTGAATCACAACTCACCATTAGATTTGACTATGATTGATTAAGCAAAGTAAAAAATTCCACAATTTGAGCTGCAATTACAAGAATTCATCCAAATTGCCAATATGAGTTTGCATAAGATAGCGTATCTCATGTTTTCTTAACATTCCGGATAGACGGCGATGGTATTTTTGTCGACTCTACAAGGAACAAAACGTGTAGCTAAGATTATTAATAGCATTGCAGATGATACACAATATCTCTTCAGAATATTTATTGTAAACATGTCACAGATGATGTCTCAACATGGATTATGCGTGATAAACTCGACCCTGTTAAGAAATCACGGCAACAGAACACCACCCCAAAAGTAGACAAAATTCCAGTCCAAGCAAATTTACCGGAATGGACAAACCATACTAGATTAACGCGTATCCATTGTCCGTGTGGTTTATGGACTATACTGTTTAAACGATCCTGATATCAATGCTCTCGTACATATAGGTACAAGCATCAATGCCTCTGCCGCTGATGCGTTACACTGCGTAGCCCAACGTGTCAGAGAATATTTTATTAACTCGAGATGTGAAAACGGACTAACCGAGTCACAGGCAAAAAATTAGCACAATGGGAAAACTTTCTTATAAACGCAGCTGAAATAAATGACATAGCAGTAATGAAAAAAAACATTGAAGTTTCGAGTCATGATAAAATAATTACAAATGAGATTTCACCTAATTCCAGGAAATACCTTAGTAAAGGAGCCCCCGGTAGCGATAGTTGATCACAACAGTTATGCCTGGACTAAATCAGTAATAAAGTTACGCTGGAAACAAAAATTCGATTTTATGACTGATATTTTGAGATTTATAATATTAGTGCCCGTGACCTAATTTCGGCCCGACAATTTCACGATGACGACACAGATTTATCACTCCAAAAGAATTTCTTGATGATATATCACGATCTTGGGTCAAGTTTTAACATGTTGGTCTCTGGGACATATAAAATAATTCAGGGGATATGATCTAAGTTGACAGTGTGGCTTTTACCCGGCTAGATTTCTTTGATACGGCTAGCTATTCGGTCATCCAACACATGAAATGACCAAAGTAGCCATGGACTACGAACTGACTAGATATGATTAGATTTGACGAGATTATATCAATTATGTTCTCAGCGGGCATTTGTTGGGTTGTACTAGTCTGGTTTGATTGTAATTTTAATAAACCGGACACAAAAATTTATCTCAACTTCTGTTGCACTTTAAAATCAACATGATCGGGATCTATTAGTGCTATTACGATATATGTGGGCTGCCAAGATCCTTGCATCGCTGACTGTAACTTTGCGATAATTTTGTACAGGCAGTCGAGGACAGTTTGCTCATCGCACGATGATAAAGTTAGGTGCAGAAAAATTATCGGTAAGTTCACATTATGTGCGTTATCAAACAGTAATAGCCGCTGTAAAAGAATAATCATGGATCTGGCAGAACCATACTTTGTGATCGCAGATACGGTGTCGTTTGGTGTTTTAATTTCTCAGCAGCGTTTGTTCGACACAAATATTGGCACGGTTGTTAGCGACAAAGATAGTGACTTGCTGACGTTCACCCAATCTGAGCGCTGTCTTCGATATTCGCATATTCGTCAACAAATTTGTTATCAATGATTAATCGGTTTTCTACGGATGCTATTATATTCGCCATGGATATAAGTCGATCGAAAATGGATCTTGTGAAACCATATATTGTCACAGCTACGCTTTCTGCTAACTTAGACAAAATATGTTGGGGTCACTGGAGAATAAAGCACGAACAACTACTATTTAGTCTAAATCGATAAATGTTAAACTGCTGTGGTGTTATTACTAAAACGATAATTATCAGGACTATCATCGTCTCCGTCAATGAAAGATCCAATCACGAGATATAGTACATTCTTTATTAATGGTCCTAGTGGTTCTGGAAAAAACAACGCGTATAATAAAATTATCTAAAAACTCGGATATCATTATGTTGTCTCCAATTCACCATCTTGACAGAGAGATGAAAGTAAAGTTAGGTCATGCACGTATCGCAGTCTATTTTGCGATGGTGTGGTTATGTGTTGACCCCGATGCGAATGCAAAAAAATATGCTGAAAATAATTATTTGGGACGAATAATGCACTGTGTCCAGATATATTTTAAAAATTTTGCTCTATGTGGGGTCCGCCGTTTACAGGCGAATCATCGCATGACTGACTAAAAAATTACGTTGGCCACTGCAAAGTATTATTTTATGACCACCAATCTAGCGATGAATTATTAATACAGTTGCAGCCTGATAGAATTTAATGTGAAATAATGGGTACCTTAATTTCATAGATACAAATGTCTGATACTTGGAACTACTGGCGATCTAATGGTCTGATAGTTGTATCAGAAAAAGCTTTCATGATTCACGTCATATTATGTGATCTTCACCGAGGTATATTTCCAACTCCTTATAATATTCCACGTATCCTGGTGATAAGACCGACATAGATCAAAGAGCGATCCAACGTGACAATGTCGCAGGCAACGCTCCCATTTCTGATCGCAAAGCGATCCGACACCGCAAACTTATATTTTTAATGCCGCATTTTAAACACTTGCCTGTTAGTGATAGCCTGTTATTCTTCGTAGTTGTTACTCTCATCCCATTTGTGTCTGTGACCGCCTTGCATCAAAAAATATAAACTCATCATGAAAGATAGTACTATATTTGTGCAATATGATCGTTATTAACTTTTCTGTGATGCGCGATCAAGCACCAGTCGAGTTTAATTCAGTACTGCCAAATTACATTCAAGCAATTTTACATGGTCCTTTTAATTTTGGTAAAACTCAGCTGTTGTTCAACCTCATAATGTTGTCGCTCAAATGTGTCAAACCTTATTTAATAGGGCCATCATCAGATGACCATCGATTGCAATGACATTCTTAAAGAACTCCGTGAATAGGTGGTGAATATGGAAAATAAAGACGTTATAGAATTTATCACTGACATCGATGCTGCTTCGTAAGTCGAGGATCTTGACCAGGATATCAATAACCTGGTAGTGTACAATGATGATGTCATACTTGACAAACAAACACTCCAGCCAGAATATTTTCTCGCGACAGGCATAAAACACAGATGTCATTTACGTTACACAGCTGTATACTCAGATCTTCAGAGCGATTAGAGGTAACTGAACTTTTAATATTTTTAACCGTGTTAACCACACACCCACGCTGCGAAATATTTATCAGACTTGGCGTCACGAAGACATGGAGATATTCAAGTTTAAATACTTCTTCGCACATGTTCAGAAAACTCAGCATTGATTCATCGCCATCAGTTTACACGATCCAGGAGCACCTTATCGAATTGGTCTCGATAAAGAAAAACATTTACTGAATAATGAACCAGGAAATTAACAACTAGATTATCTCTGACATCGAGTAAGTAAAATAATGAGGGTCTCGTTCTTCAACTCAATGTTGAATAAAAACCCAACAACAATTTTGAGATGGTAAAGCAGCGACGTATAGAGGGCAGATACACACAAGTGGCAGTTTATATATTCATCAAATTACTCCAGCGAGAAATGGAATCAACATTTCCGGCTTCACAGGAACAACATAAGACAGCTAAATTTGTTTCACTGGCAAATGCAATTTAGGAAATACAAATAGCAATATGAAATTCAAGCGGCTGTAGGTGTGCGAGTAAAAAAGGTTAAAGAGGTTTGTATTGTAATCTACTAAGATTCCCAAATCCACAGAATAGCAACGTCACCAGCACAAAGGGTCTACTACCGAATGGTTGTGGCATCGGCAATCCAAGTACAGCTATAATCGAAGTCCGATAAATGTCAACGGCGAAATCCGCTCTCGATATTTCAACAGCGGCACTCAACATTGGTCTGGTACATTGATAGATATCTATGATTAAATTCCTGTTATTGATTTAATACTGTGCTGGAGTTCATCATTGATTTGTTCAATTAGATATGCTCCTGTTGAAAAACAAACCACTTTTAAGACTAGGGTCGTATCAAAGCTGGTTTTATACAAGAATAACAACGAATTTATATAACCAACTTCACCAAATGATTCTTCTCAGATATTTAGCCAGATATATCAAACTCGTAAATTTTGCCAGTGCGATCTCAATTGACCGATCACTGAGGTTTTTAATCAGAGTTAGAAAACCCGTCGACGCTGCTAATATAATTTATGTAGTCGGCGGCGTTGTGTCAGCGGTGACCTGTTCCCGTATTACTTCTTTTCCCGGGGTCATTATTATTTATGCTTATGATTCCATTTGTGGTGTTGGTAACAATGGCATTGCTATGTTTGTGTTCTTGTAATATCGATAATAAATATCCCAATTATCCGTAATCTCAACAAATTCGTTGTCTGATTTTGCACCGTCGTTTAATCCTGCTGAAAGTATCGATGATATATTTATATATTCATACTTCTCCGCCGCATTTATTATTTCTGCGCAATCATGTAATTTTTTACCGGCACATGTAGATATTTGTTCGCGATAATATTAAGGATGACACAATGCCGACAACAGCAGTGACACCGATTCCAACCACAGGCGATATCAGTTGCATCGTAGATAACGTGCCGATTAACGTCGTTGCTTGAAAGACCACAAGATATTTTTTTTTGTTTTGTCATGTGGTGGTCGGTGATTTTAGAGATGCTTTCCACTCACACGCTTGATTATGATATATACTAAGTTAACAATTGAAACGTGTTCGCTACGAATTCCAGATACCACCTATACGTCCCTGTCGTCAGGATTTTGTTCCTTGATCGATTGTAAGTATTTCCTCGGTATTTAGATTTTATAAGACTGACATAGTTTTGGAAAATATATATGTAGAATGATACGATGGATATGATGTAAATATCCTAAATCACGCAGCGATAACACTGAAAGTCCGTTCAAAACGGTATATTTTATGGAGCTGTTTTGTAGTGACCACATTGCTGATTCAGACGCTGATGTGTATACTGCGTTCACGATCGGAGTCGTATGAACAACACGATCATGGATCGCTTTGAATTTTTCTTAATTGACAGAACCTTATGTCGTCAACATTTAAAACCTCAGAAAAATCATTGTCGGATCCATTTATGTTTCCGCAGAAACATGCAAACACCGTTAAGTAATTGTTAAATTTAGCTCTGAATAATGCCAATTCTTATTTGATTGTTGTTAACGAGGTACGTATAGCGACTTCGTTATTGTCCACGTATTTCTTCGTTAAAGAGTCATCGTCTGTTCCTGGTTATTTCAAATTATCAATACTATTTCCGACCATGTTGAGTTCACCAGTCATTGTATGGGTGGCTTAGCAGTTGTCTACTGACATCATGGTGGATACTCATGAGTGATACTGCCTGCATCTTTCACTTTTAAGTCGCTGGTAAATACCAGGATATTATTGTTCGTCAACCTTAAGCTCGCACCTTGTTCATCGTTAAAAACGACAACCTCATCCAAATCGATTCCAACAAGATACAAAAGAGCAGCAAGTTCATCTCGGATTGTACATGATGACAGATGAAAGTATCTAGGCACTCTTCGTTTATCAAATTTTACTTAAATATAAAAAAAGCCATTATAAATTATCAAAAAGTTGAAACGACTGCTGTGTGTGACCAGCTTTGGTTTGATCATCTGATTATTACATTTTTAAATCTTTTGTACATTTTTGTGACAATGAGTATGTTATTTTAATTATTCCCATCTTACCGACTCTGGACGTAATGGTGTTTTGTGGGATTCTATAATCGTTTCATAACTTACAGCTTGAATGTTGCTATAATTTCAGACATATCTATTATAAAATATTTCAAAACTATTCGACACCTTGTCATAATTAACTTATGATCCTGTTATTTTAATATTCCCGTCTATTACCTCCTTTTCGTTAATGCATCCCCACTCTTAGCCACCTAAAGGAAAAAGAACAGATTAATCGAGTAAAAAATACTCTTACTAATTCCATCTTTCCGTATATCATTTATTCTAGTATTCAGATTAAATATCTTGTCGTTTATGTCCTAATCAGTTTATCAAATCTCACTGTGTCCAGTCTCCAGCTAAATCCATTAGATAATGTTGATATTCTACGGAGGTATTGTTCAATTTTATTTACTCTATTATGTATATTATGTGATGCCTTTTTTAATCCGTTTAGCTTCCCATCAAATTATTTAACCGATGATAATACTTCTGCTAGCGTTCTTTATTCGTTTCGATTGAGATTTATATCACAGAACTGCTTGCAAATATCGAGGTTTATGCTGACGAGTATTGGTCTTGCAAAGAAATCATAGGTGACTTGAAGAAGTCTCCAATAGTTTCCAAGATGGCTCATAAACGCGGTTACATGGCCATCATGCTCAGATCGCAGTTTGGTTAATCTATCACTCGTTGGCATTTAACAAGGTTCTGATCGCGGTGTTGCGTCGTCCACGAACGGCTTTGTTGCAGCGTTGTTGGATAATTTCGGTTCTCCCAAACCAGCAATTGTATTTCCAGTCATCATGATTTATTCATATCATTGAAACGCCGGACATATGAACAGAGTTATGGCGGATCTAGTTTTGGATTACCACGACTGATATATCCGAGTTTATGATTTTCCGTCGCTGCAAAATGCACGAGGTTATCGTTGGTTGTGCATAACACTCACAGGATAATTTTGGCCCACTTAATACTGCTCGACTTTAACCGTGATTGCTGATACTGAGAAACAACAACCTCATCTTGGTCAATCCGGTTCAGACTCACAAAGACCAACGAGTTCATTTTGCGTCACAGAAAAGTACAAATCAACATCACCCGGAACTAATGTGCAGCAGAGTATCCTTGAAATATCTACTATTATAAACTAATCCTATTTAAAACGATGCCGTCTACTGGTGTATTCCTGTGCGACTTTATCCGGTTCCGCTGATGGCCATGACACTGCATTAAGTTTGACAAGTACTTATGGACCTCTTATTGGTGGATCTGTTATTGTCTGAGTTGATAATGTTGAATACCAGACGAAGTCTCAAGATACTCCGTTGATATACCGTAAAAATTCACTTGGTCGTGTCAGTCAGTACGAATCAAAATACAAAACTCAATGTGGGTCAACAGTATACCTAGACCAGAACGGCCATCGAGAAGCATGATACCAGTTTCAACATGGTTTGGGTTTTCCGTTAACAAATCACGCACGAAATCACCTCTAAAGTTTGTTATGATATATGGCCGAGCGACATCAAAAGTAAATCAAAATATTGGATATGGGAAGCTTTAAGGAAGAGTCTCCGACATTGTCAGGCCTAGACCGTACAACGTTCCTTGTAATCTTAGACCTCGTCCCATTTTCAGCATTTTCTCGCCAGATTGTATCATTGCCGGTGGACTTTCGAACATACATCTGAATCTACGTTGAGCATGAATTTAATGTCCTCGAGCTGAAAATATCATGTTAAATTCTGGGTTAACGGCGGTGAATACCGGGGTACATCGGTATCATCGGTGCCGGTATTTTTTCTTGCTGGTCTTTCGTTATACTGTGCATGGTCAGGGTTGTCAGTTTTAATCTTTAAAAACATCGTTGATGGACCATCAGGCATTAAAAAAGCACCGAAATATCTTACAAAACCGAGTATCATCGTAGCCACATTGTCGTCATTGGGACATACTTTGATTTGTCTACTATCAATCATATAAAGGGCACTTTTAAATAACGCCATAACACTATTATTAACTAATCCACATTTGTCATATACGGAATACAGACTATGGTTATCTCCCAAAAGTCTACCCTGAACTTCAACGAATGCCTTACCAGGTTGAAAATACTTGGATGTATCTTGGACTTTTAGCTCAATTCACAAACATTGGTTTGGTTCTTGTGGTTCATAATAATATTGCTGATAATCACGCAACGACTCGTCCATGAGTACTGGTAAGTCCATGTCAAATGAGGTAACAGATACACGCTTGAACATTTTATTATAATTCGTTGTTGTCAAATTATGATCTAACACCGATCAGTATCGCCGACTACGACGGGCCAGACCAATACCCGTTATTAGGTTTAAGGTTATGTTATTTTTCGGTCTGGTATGTAGCCTTTTATTGTTAGAGATGACTTGCCAGCTAAATCTTTCAACTGCTCATTTGCATCATGATTTATTATTTTAATTACACTTGCTGACATCACTTCAGCGCTGGGTAGTTTTATTGGAATCTGCTATACATTCGTCGTACTAATCGTTCGGGTCTCTCTTCGATCACCGATAAAGCTTTTAGCAGCACTATCGCCAACAGTGCTAATATCATTCTCACAAAAACAACTTCGATAGATTTCATTCATAATTGTTTTGCAATAGTAATAGATTTTGAGGCTATTATTCTAAATAAATCTTGAGTAACATCGCCGGATCCATTCACGTAGATCAAGCTATAAACAGGTAATGTGTATAATCGTGTTACTTTGTTATCGCCGATCTAATTGATCACTCATGGTAGAAATAATCGGTAATTTCATCGATTAGTTCCCGGCAGACGCTGCTATCAATAAACCTGCCGGTATATAAACCCTGATAAAAATCAGCTGCTTCATTGATGATTTCTTGGGAATTAATGATGGCTAGTCGTCCACCAGTCAAAATTTCTAGTCGATCAACATCGGCGAGGATATTATTTGGACGAAGTTTATCATCAGGTACATGCAATTTAGCTATCACGTTACCACCTTGTTTCCTACGATATCGATAGCGAGTGGAAAGACCACTTTTAGTTGCTTTTTTTTCTTCAATATGAGGTAGTCAAAAAGAGTATTTGTCGGAAGACAACATCTCCAGGTAATGACACTTTTTCTAGCTTCAACCACTTGTTGCTCAGATTTTTCATGTATATTTTAATAGTTTTCAGTGATTTTGCTTATACCACGCGATGTTCGAAGCACAAATGTAATCATTTTGCTATGGAATACCAGCGGTCTCCGTGTCTAAGAAAGTTCTACTAGATGTATGCCTCTTTTCAGCAATCACTATAGGATTTTCTCGAAGTTTTAAAAATCCTTTTTAGTTCGATAAATTGGGCCGGTGTTTTTATTACAAGGTTCTAGGGGGACAAGATCCCTTGCATCAACGATCACAGCACGGGCTAAATCTACACCATCAATTGCTTGCTGTATTTCTTGCTGTAACAGTGGTCGGTCAGCAGCTATTTTAACTGGAAGTTCTCTGTGAATCATTTTGAGATTATTTTTAGCTCTTTGAGATATTTTTCTTATTGCTTTAGCGGTTTATTCCAACTACAGAAGAAGATCTTTATTAGCTTTTGTGACTGATTTAAATAACTGTTCTGTACCCTCTG
>QKMX01065626.1:0-12941 GCA_003401595.1 Venustaconcha ellipsiformis | reverse complement strand
ACAATACTAGATTTAAAGCAGATTTTGGCCTTAATGTGCATGCAGTTATACAGCTAAGTCGCGACAAGGATGGATTGAAAATTACTACACCTTGGATTCACCGCTATGCCCGTGAAATCCCATACTATAACAAAACCATCATGGCGAAATTGATAAAGGCATTGAAAAGATTATAGAGATGTTGGAATATTAACATAAGGTAGGATCGAGTTGGACTCGAGAAAGATGTGCCCAAGTTGATGTACCTATCTTTACGTATCAACAGTTTCCTGCATCCAATTACATAAAAACGCCAAACTGAGTAACGCCAAGGGCAGTTATAAACGTACAATACCTTGACAGAGAATTCGACTGGGCGATTTTATCAGACTTGTCTCGAAAGTACCTGCAGCAGCAGTGAGAAACAAGTTGAGTGATATTGAATTTCCCTTGAAGGTTATCAAATACACACTGGACATATTTAAAACACTTAACCAAAGTGTTGTTAGTGTGTTCGCTTATAATAAATGATTTTGTCAGCTTTCACTATCCTCACGTGGACAACACGAACAAAGCCAGATACATTTGTTGCTACTAAGTGCGATGAAAACATTAGAATCGTTAAAAGAACTGCATATGTATAAAGCATCGTGCCCGGTATCTTAACCAACATAGTAAGAAGTGTAAGAATTATTTATGCATTTATTTAACGGTTTACCAAAAAAGAATTTTAATCTGGTGGCCATCACTGAAACCCAACAGCGGACAATAATGCTAGAACGAGGTAAAAACATTCCCATAATTAGTACGAAGCAAAGAATGATGAAAGTTCTTTGTATAACTACACCGAATTTGAAAGTTTCAAAGGTTCCAGTGGCAGATGCGATTGTGCCCAGCTCTGCTTCCAAAGACACAAATACGTTCAAAAATAAGTAAGCAATACAAATCACTGACCAAACATTATGTGGAGTTTGATACATAGCATATAGGTGTGATGGGTAAACAGAGCCACCAATGTGATATCGTGAAAGGACTCAGCTGAGTTGTTCTTTAAATCGCTCAATTTTACAGTGAAATGGATTCGACAACAGCTTTATTTATTCGCAGACATCATTATAACTCGTGATAATATTTGTGATATTCCTCAGCCACATAATCCTGGATTTGAGATGGTCTCTTTGGTAAGGGTAAATCCATAGAGACCGTGACAACTGTCATATCACTAGCGCATACAGATGAGTCGCAAACAATATATTATTAATATCGTGTGCAGTGCTTGCTCAGCCATTTAACAGTGTCATCATCAGAGTTAGTGGCCTGGCCCCATCGGACAAGGTTGACAGCATAATGGCACTTTCCTGTCTGGAAGCGGTCCAGTGTGTCCACCGATAACGTTGAAGGTTGAAACCAGGAGGGCAGACAGATGCAGCTACGTGGGAGTGGTTTACAACATCTGTTGTAGACCACTCAATTATTCATGCTGAAATAGCTATCATATCTCAGGCCACGGACCTAACCAGATAGGGTGTTTCAAAGTCAAGCGGACTGCTCGATGTGAGGTGATGTCCCTGTACTGTGGAAGTTTCTCACTGACATAGACCTTAGCCAACACTTTTGTACTTGCTTCCTGGCATCACAGATGTGGAGGAGGAACATTGCTGAGTTCTGACAGCCAKGGTAAAGGAGTAGGACGTAGTGTTCCAGAGATTATGCGCATTGTTGTGTTAAGGTGGATATCAATTTTCTTAGTAAAGCATGATCGAGCCCAAACAGAAGCGCAATACTCAGCTGTCCAATAGCAGAGGGCCAGAGCTGATGTCTTGAGTGTCTTAGCACTACTGCCCCAGGTTGAGCCAGCTAGTTTGTAGAGTAGGTTGTTTCGAGTACTAAGTTTTGCTGCAATTGTCTTTAGGTGATTTTAGAATGTTAGTTATCAGTCCAGAGTCACACCAAGGTATGATGGTGTCGGGTCGTGTTTTATTTGCTGCCCATTGTGGATGATGCAAAGCTCACGGTTCGCATTTGCATTGTTAAGGTGGAAAACGCTGGATGCTTTTTTGTTGCGCTTGGCTGTAGACATCCTTTCTTCAAGAAGTCCCTCATATTCTCCATGTTCTTAATCATTACCCAATCTAGCTCATCAAATGAGCCACTTTGGGTCCCGAGAGTAATGTCATCTGCATACATAAACTTACGCGACTGTGTTACAGGCTAGTCATTGATGTAGACATTGAACAAACATGGCGAAAGAACTGACCCCTGTGAGAGTCCATTAGTCTGACGACTCCACGATCTGCAGATATCTCTGGTGACCACTCTGAAGCACTTGTTGCGAAGGAACAGTTCAAAAGTCTCAACTATTCAGCGTTGCAATACTCTGGAAATTTTCAACAGCAGCCCTGCATGCCAGACCGTGTCATGAGCCGCTGTTAGATTTACAAAAACAAGTCGAGGTTTAAAGTTCCTATGAAACCCGTTTTCAACAAAGGTAGTCAGGACTAGGACTTGATTGAAAGTGCTGAGGCTATGCCTGAAGCCTACCTGCTCAACAGGTATGATATTCTCCAAGTAAGGACCAATTATTTGGAGAATCAGGTGCTCCAGAACCGTAACGCAGGCTGAAAGTAAGAAGTTCGACCGATAACTAGACGCACGGTTGGGATCTTTGCTAGGCTTTGGCATCGGAATAATCTTTGCCTGACGCCAAAAGTCGGCATGCACTTTTCCCTAACAACCCAAGTGTAAAAGCAGCGATCCATTATTTTGTCTTCCGACCAAGATGCATGCAGATGTTGTCATATCTTGCTGCTTTGCCTGATTCGATGCTGCATAGCACCGTTTCAAGTTCTCTTGTTGTAAATGCTCCTGGAATATTTTGATCTATTTTATCTGACTTCCGACGACAATATTTTCGTCACTCACCTCGTACTTGACGTCGGTGCTGTTTCCCCAGGGATGCTTTTGCCACTTGTAATAGGTGGTTAGCTACATCATCTGGCTTGGCAACAGGGTGAGCTTGAACTAGTGGTTGCTGAGCGGCGCGAAGTCTTCGAATCAAGCTACAGCATTTTCGGCTAGAGCGCGTAAAATTGAGTGATCCTGAAGTTTCCTACCAGCGAGTGCGACTGGCAGTGCCTAGGGAATCGATTAGGTGATATGCTATGTCTGGGTCTCCAGATGCTTCAGATTTCTTGAGTAGAGGATGACAATCTTTATCCAAGCAGGGTATATAGAATGGACGACGACCACGAGGGACAGAAACAATGCTTGTAATTTATAGTTGATAATATAGTAGTAATAGAAAATGAGATTTCTATCTCAGAGACCCACTACCTATCCAAATCCATCTATGTTAACATATTCTTCACCAGCCTATATTATAACAAATAATGAATTTTACATGATAATTATTTTTCTAGAATGTTTATGACAAAATATGTTTTGTCGAGTGAAAATGGTCTTGGAGATAGGAACACTCATTTACTATTACTACTGTTGTAATAGTTCAAAATATAATGTTATAAATATTTTTTATTTTTACAAAGCAAAAATTGACAGGACAATGCCCTCATTTGAACCTCCAGAAGGTACCTCTAGAACTGACACAAAACTCGCATGTGAACCCCTAGATTGCCAAACGACATTCTAGAAGTTATATGGACAGCACTTACATATAAACTTAATTAACTTAGCTCTATGGACAGCACGTTCACATACACTTACTTAACTTAGCTCTATGGACAGCACGTACACATAAACTTAATCAACATATCTCTAAGGACAACATACAAACAAACGATGCCTACTCTACGTTAAGCACAAATCTATTCATCTCCACCCATTATCAACCTCGGGGATTGCAAAAGTGCACCCGCCACGTTGTTACATGGTTTTTGAAGGTGTTTTGCTCTGTTGACGTACGAGCATATCAGTAGAGGACCCCAAAATATGTAAGATTGTATTATGTATAAGCTATCGAATGCTTGTAAGTCCATTGTAGCTTACACAATAAACGTGACTTAATCATTGTTGTATTTTTCGTTTTATTATAATTATTATATCTTAACAACATCTGACAGAAGCAAGAAACTTAACAAATTCTTTAAAAGGATAACGTTTCTTAAAAATTAATAACAAAAATGACATTATCTATCACTTAATAAAATATAATTATTTTTTAAACAAAATCCAATGGAGACAACCTAACATAGTTATATCCTTTCAAAATACAAGGAAGACAGACAGTGTAATGTCTCTTCAAATACAAGGAAGACATACGGTTATCTCCCTTTAAAAAGCCTCCTCACCTACTATTAAAATATCAACAGTAAATATTGAGAATAATTCATTATCGTATTGATACAAATGAAATTTAATTATTCCGCTTGCTTTACGATGACATTCAAATAACTCTTTCATTGCTATCCCAGCGAGAATATACTTACCACCATTTGGAAAAATCTTCGACCGGTTCAGGTCAATATTTATTTAAGAGTATTTTGTTTTTGAATGATTGGATCATATAGATTATCTTATTTCAGTATAAACTCATCAGTCAACTTTTCAAGCAAATCAAAATATTTGCTATTATCTGATTTAATAAGCGAGAGTTTTATTTTATCAAATTTACTAAACAAATACCTGAAGATTCATCATTAAATTCAACTGATAATTGAAGGACATTAACCATTATTTATTTAGTTTAGATACTAAATCCGACGGCCAATGTTAAATTTTTTAACATTATTTTTAAAGTTTAGACAAAATTTCATATGGTCCAATAACTAACACATTAATTCCGTCCTCCTAATAACTCTTATCATCAAAATTACTTATTCCACCTTTTATAATTGTATATGTTTCAAGTTTGTGATGATTAGTTTTGAACACATTTGATTTCATGAAATAAGTGCAGGTGTTTAGCACTGTTTTAAATTAATCATATTTCATACACGTTTTCTACATATCCGCTACAAACAGATTTTGCATTTTTGCCAATTTATTGTCATCAAAAAATACGGCGTACCTTTTACTTTTTAGTCCAACAAATTTCCTAACTGGCATAAACACTAATTCATCTTTCCTCATGCCGATGACTTTTTTATTTGCATCATCATAAACTCCACTACTTTTCGGATAATCCGAAAAATCAAAGAAATTTTTATTGTTATAAATATCTTGATAAACATCCTCACATTTTTTTTTACAAGTGAATCCTTATCAGTAAAATAGCAACTCCAAAACTGGCTACTGCTTTTTGGTAAAATTATAGCAAAAGTATTATAGCAAAAGTAGTGTATTAGCCATTTTGATATATCAAAAAAGAACTACACCTACATAAATTGGTTTATTTAACATTAAATTGTTTTTCGTTGCTGTATTGTAACAAGATTTTCATTAAATCATTTACAATTTCAATATTGACTCGTTGTCAGATATTCTCTATCGTTATACCGAACCGGGAATTCTTCATCAGCTTGAATTTTTTTCGCAAAGTCAGTCTTAGCAATATCACTACGTTTAATATTTAAATCAATATAATCTTCCATTGACCATGATTGTCTAAATTTTAACACGCGAAGAAGTTTTCTAAGAAATAGTCCAGCATCTACTGATTTGTTTTAAATATTGTGACAAATTTGGAACTAACTTATTAACTTGTTATTCAGGCGATAATAAAATATAATCGATCATCATTGACTCTGCACAAAACGGATAGTCGTTATGTAGATCATGTAAAGAACTGGAGTAATCAAGATCAACTTCAACACAATAACTGACATTTTCTGGTAAATCTTTTTCAACTAATTTATGAAATTGATTAAGAGTTATCCAATAAAATAAAATACACGACATTGTCTCAAACATCACATAAACATACAAGTTATTATGGTCCATATAATAATATAACTTTTTAAATTATTAAAACTGCTACAACCTTTTACAAGCTCGTCTAATGGTGCTGCCATAAATTGCACACAATCAATAAAACGTGATTTACCGAGCGTGACTGACATATACTTTTCAAAATTGTTCAGAATACATTTATTATCTCATTTAGTTTAAGCTTAGCATCAATTTCTTCGTCGCCAAATGCTTCGACAATGATGTGAATATCATAACCACGAAAAACATATTAAACGATAGGAATTAGATTTCGCTCACAAAATTTTAAATTACAATTCTTCTGTGCTGCTTCGCGATATTGACCGGTTAGATGAAAGTGATCGCGCACTTTATCGCTTGAAGGAAGAAGTTTCTCGCAGATAGAACAATTATCAGCCTTTTCAAAATCAAGTTGTTGCCTGGATGTTAGTTTTATTGGAGCTGTCATAGATAATCTGTTGCAAATTTTATTAACATTGTCTATTATATATTTAGAAACCATACGGCAGGAATTTTACATTGCACAATGTTATTGGTCTTGACAAATAATCATTAGCGAAACAAATTATTATATAAGCTGCTCCACAGAGAACATGTTGCACTTTTCTGGTGCTTGATTTATTGGGATCATTTTCTGCGCCTGCTACAGGAACAAGAAGACACTCGAAATAAACATAAATAACAAACGGAATATTTAATTTATAATTATAATTTTTTAATTTTCATCCTTTTTCTTTTTCTCCCAGCATTGTTATTCTTGGAACATTAATACAGTATTTAAGATGCTCTAGCAGTTTTTCATCTCTAGAAAAACATTGTAAACAATGGTAGCAGAAATATTTCTTTTTTTTAATTTATAATATTGTCTGCCAACTAGGCCGTTACAATTTTATAAAATGTAATTATTCCTATAAAACAGCAAGTTTATTGTCGATTGTAAAGCTTTTTCTGAAATATACCTTCGATAAACATTTTCACGCTCGTCAAGAACAAATATAATAACTGAACTATTATGTTACTTTACAAACTTTAGTATTTGATTTTCAGCAACTTTAAAATCAATGCCAACAAAATTTAATTTTCATACGTGACTAAAATACTTGTTAATACGATCATCTTTTCTTTCTGCTGGAAACATCGCAGAAAGAATAGCCCACTGGAAACATTTATCGAAGAGTTTTACCTTTTATGCAACATTTTTTTGTTTTAATGCCTTGAGAGAGGTCAAAGTGAGAACTACCGCGAAGTGCGTTAATTTCGCTTTATGAAATAAAACATTTTTTATCATTTTAAATTTACATAATGTTACTGCAAAATTAGTTTTCCAATGTTTTATTCATTTCTTGATATATTTCATCGGCGACTGAGGAAAATATTTATTCCAGCTAATATTTTTCGTGGTATAGCTGTTAAATATGATTCAGTAATATCATTGGTGAAATATACATTTTTAAAGGTTATATCAAGTAAATCTTTTTTAAATGCGTGTAAGTTTGATAAAATAACATGATTTTGCACTATTAGCTTTATACTTTTATGGACTGCAAGTTCTTTCGTTACAATTGGATATAAAATGTGAAAAAAATATGTAGAAATAAAATATGATAATGATTTATTTATCAAACTGATAGCTGTTATCAAATCTTGCAAAAGCGGTGGCTATTTTTGTAGGTTTTCCTATAAGGCTCTATTAGCAATATTTCGTAATTTCAGCATATATTTATATAACATTTTATATTTCTATTCGATTGCTAATCGATATCTCACCGCACTGTGGACGGCAGTTAGAACAATCAAAGATATAAATTGCTTATAGTATAATGGCACAAACGTTTGCAAGCAAGCAAGAGTATCATTACATTCACCGTAAGTACAACGAGTAAGCGGGAAATATGTTGAGGTTGATGATATGTGTCAAATATAACAAACCGTTTGGTAAAGCAGCACCGGATTGTTATAAGATCAACATTTAAGGTGATAAATCCGAGCGAGTCGAAAATTGTAAGAAAGATTTCATTTATACGTTATTTTGTGATAACATTCCAGAAAGGCAGAGAGTATATCATGTTAATGGCTCTGTAACGGATGATAACATTGAAAACTTGTCCTTACAAGATGAATTTTAGCCTCATCTCGTATTTAATCTTTACGAGGCGAATGATCATGGAATTATTCAAAACAGAAAACGAAAAAGTATTAAGCAATTTAGATAATACTGGATATCTTAAAATGAATGTCAGACAATTAAAAACAGATTTTTTTAAAAAATCGTAGTGATGGATTTAAATTTAAATTTCCTGCTAAATATATCGTTGCGGTCAATTCTTAAACAGGTTAGAAACTAAAATTTAAATCAATTAACTCTGCTGAAAAATATTTTGATATTAATTCCATTGCAGGAAAATTTATTACAGATGGAATAACAAAATCAGCTACATCACAATCAACATTTGACAGAATTATCTCTATATATGATGATTACTTATATTTTCTAGCTAGTTTTTAGTTAAGCAATTGTAAGCACAAGCAATAACATCATCTTTATTAAGTTTCAGCGTCATTACTGTGCTTTTTTTTTCTGCCGCTGTTAGCAGAATTTTATCAGAATCACCTTACATAATAATAACACCAACGCAATAAGAACCATATCGTAGCAAACATTTTAGCACTGCTTCAGCTAATTCTCCATAATTTAATATACTAACTCTCTGATGATATTTTATTTCGTTAGTCATCCTAGTATTATATATTATATAAAAATATATTATAATATGAATTTAAAGAAACGACATGCTGATATTAACCCCTGCGATATAATCGCGGACGATAATTTTACACTGCGATATAGTCGCGGAGGAGAGGCTATAGTTGCAGATAAACAGGACTCGGTTGATTATTCAGAAGATAACATTTTATTTAGCAATGACTATGAACAAAACGAGATTGTGTAGTTCATAAAACAGTTATGGAAAGCCGAAAACTGGTAGATATAATGTTAGTTATCATATCACCAACACAATTTGAAATTTAATTTTATAATAGATGAGAATCATTCGTTTTAGCGGCTGATAAAACTTATTATTTGAACAATAAAATTCCAGACCGACAGAAAATGTATTTGTGAAGATATTTAATGTAATGACGATTTCTGACTATCGCGGACTATATCTAATATCGTTATGTAAGCCAGTAAAATGAAAATCAGTCTTACGCAATTATGAAAAAATCTGTAAAAATTATTTCAAAATTAGTTTGTTTCGAATTCAACTATTGAATTTATCACTATAACAGGGCCAATTGACGAGGCTTTTATTTCCACGCTTTTTAATTACTCGTTCGATAACGAACACATCTTGTTCAGGTTTTGTAATTCTTGTTCATAAAAACTACAAATTACAGGGTATTATCATTCCTTGAACAAACCTTCTATCAAATCTCTCTCATATGTACAGGCTTCATATCACGTAATTCATCTAACATTACCTTATCACAGTCCAATTTCGAGTTCTCTGCACGAACGTTATCAGTACGACCTATATCACGATAACAGATATCATGACACATTTATATTGCATCAACATAATTATAAGGCTCTTGTCTTAGTAATGGATTATTGTTTTCGTCTCAATGTCAGTGGATTGTACGGCCCAGTGTATATGTGACCAGGCAATGTCCATCCTCATTTCCAGTAAATTTGTGTGAATGTCAATATCGCTGCCAATTACTTCACGGCAATTGCATGATTGACAGTACGTGGCAATCTTGTCTTCTTCGATACAAAGATCATTATCACAACCACAACTACATTTCATGTTATTTTATTTTGTTTCATAATATTTTAAAATTTTGGCAATCTTTGCTTAAAATCCCTGGGAAAAATTGTGGAAAAAAATTATACAGAGACTAAATCCCCTTACCCACCCACCCTCGAGTTTTGACCTTGATTAATCATCAACCAAAATAACTTTTTCTATTCCCGATCCGAACGTTTCCTGACGATGACAGGATATACATTTCTTTTTACCACAAACAGCACAAATGCTGTTTGACATTGTTATATTGTTTTTCTTTTTTTCTATTTTCTCATCCTTATTAAGTGTTTTAGCTTTACATTTTAGGCAGTATGTTGACGTCTGCGTCATTCTTTTGATCGTCACACAAAATTGTGTGGCTATGCCATCATTGATCTTGTTCGAATACATATTAAATTGTAGCATATACGTTAAACAATCGATATCGCTACAAGACATTGATCACTTAAACACAATACAACAACAACCGCAGGCGGATGTTCCAATCAGCTGCAATTGATTTTATAAAAAAATTAAAAATATATTTTTATAAGATCTCTCAGAGGAAGACCTAAGGAATCAAATAATTATTATCGTAGACAACAACTCAGTGAGTGCCAGGTCCATCATTAAAGTATGTTTGATTCCGCGAAACCTTTGATGTATTCATAGCAAAATCCAAATATTGTACTTAAAGGAAGCATCGCTGTTATTTGGCGAGATTCTGTGACAAATGCTTTTCGTTTGGCATAACTTTTGTTATAATTCTGTTGTCATATTCTTGTGAGCGCTAATCTTATTGAATCACCTATCGCAGTTGCATCATTATCAGATGGATTGGCGTTTAGATTATTGTTATCTGTAGCAGGAGCACCAGCACCAATACGAAACTCGCTTGAAACAACTGTCCCAAATACAATATCTTTAAACCACATCATATTTGTAGCCACTGATCTCGAATAATCATCACAAAACGAGACAATATTAACTATTGTACTCACTAAAGGCAAGTGCATTGAAATATCTTCCAAGGTATGATTGGCCAACTGGTATTTTGCACTTCTAAAAACTTCAACCGTTATTGACAAGTGCAATTTCTGCATCAGATGCAGTATCATCGCCTATCATAGTTAGTAATTGACTACGGACTTCTAACACCGCCTTGAGCGGCAATAGAAACACGTATTTATATCTTGTGTTAACAGGTCTGACACCAGCTTTATTTGGTTCGTTTGAGTTTTCATCTAGGTACTCTACGAACTCGAATTCTATCCCAATGTCGTTAGTATATCATGTTCTTCGGGAAGATGAAGATAATTTTTAGCTGACATTATTTTATAATCGCCATAGAAAATTGCAAGAATTAAAAAGCTTCAGTTGTTATTATTTGCCTTGTTTTCTTTACAAGATTACGTACTATTTCTCCACCACGTGGCGACAGTATTTTTTCTTGTAGCTATCATAGCTCGTTCAGTTTCTCTCGTTGGTGCAATGTCTGATATTGGTCGTTTAATTTCCAATGTTGAAGATAGGCTGTCTCTAATCTTATCAGCGATCGTTTGTCCTACCATGGTGTCTGCTGAACTGGCTATACCACTCGAAAAAGCTTAACATGCGTCAAGTGCAATTGGTGCTACCTTACGCGCGATCCATCCTATATTCTCAGCAATTGTTCCAAATATTTCCAAAACATCCACCATGAGTCTTCTTCTATAGACATTTCTTTGTCTCATCTTGTCAAAAAATATAGTTTTACAAAATGTATAGTACAACAGCTACGTTATTGTGCGCACATTTGTAAGTAATACGTGACAATTTCATTTTTAAGATCTATTAATACCCAGATTGATCTGTAAATTGCATTGTAAATAATTTAATAGATTTTCACGTCTAATCGGATAGTATATTAATTGTACAGGAGTAATTTGCAACAGTGATCCTGGAGGAACATCTGGTGGAAAACTATAAATTATTCGAACTTGACTTTCTAAAGCTGAATAAGTTTCTAATGAAATATAACAATTGATTAAAATTGCATCTGCTTCTGTTATGTTAACGGGTAAATCTCTCTCAAACCATATACTTTATTCTGCAACACTGCCGTATTGTTGATAATTAAAACCAAGCAATAAAACAATACTAGTTTCTGGTAAAAAATCGATTATCAAATAGTTTCTAATGTGATTCTAGCTCGTAGTATATTATTGTTTGGAGTTAACTCTAAATTGTGTGCAGCAGCTCTATCTTTTGTTATTAGTTCTTTAATCGTTTTATCGAGATAAGTTATGTTATACGCTCCTTGAAGTATTTTGCCTGTTACCCACGCGCCATGATTAAATGTAAAGTCGTCGTTGAACTGTTTTTACATTTGAAATAGAACGCAATATCTTATCAGAAATTTTTCCAATTTCATATTATTTATTTGGATCTAGTTTTATTGGTGAATTGAAATTATTACGTATATGTAATTAAATTGAATTAAATATCTTGTGTTTTAGTGTTAAAATTCCTTTTCTAATTTTATTTTTGCTTCATTACATTTTATTGTAATGTTTATTTTCATAGGAGTCAATATTTATTTCAAGTAAATTATGTTTATCTAGAATGCAAGATCTATCGCAGAAGCATTATTTTAGCTAACTCTGGTTCATAGTTCATAAACAGTGGTTGATAACGATTGGTTATTTCCAAAGGCATGTCGGCCCACGTATTACCCATGTGTAAACAACGTTTTTCTTTGGTATAAGTGACACATGTCTTGTAGTAAGTTACCAAGTGACCTATTGCGTGATCTAAAATTGTGTTTAAGACTAACGTTTTAGTGATTTTCAGCTAGTCGTTCTTAACACTTCGAAGTAACAATGTTTCTAATTGTTGATACCAGTTTGTTTTTCATCTGTTATTTTTAGATCTAATGATTTATACTCTAGAAGACTAAAGAGGTGTACTATTTTATAAAATTTTCGTGGAGAAAGAAATTAAGTGGAAGATCTTTAGAAGTCTAAAGCTGGAATATTATTCTTTGATCCACAAATTCAACGTGGAATTTCGGACACATCGATATTTTATTCATGTGAGGTCATCATCCGCCATGTTTGAACTTCGCCGGGATTCGAACTTGGATTCTTTTGGACATTTTAATGATATGACTTAAAGGTTTAGATTCCATGATTATTTTCTTGATTGTATTCACAAACTGCAAGTCTTTTTTCATATTTTACTGTGTTTTCTAAGGAAAAAATTACTTTTTTTAAAATTTACAAAGCTTGTTGACTTCACTCTTTT
>QKMX01065600.1:0-10797 GCA_003401595.1 Venustaconcha ellipsiformis | reverse complement strand
TTATTATTATTATTATTATTATTATTATTATTTTGAAGAATACCGGTATGCCACAATCGCATTTGCAGTTACCAATGCTGTTTTCCTACTTGGAATATCGTGCTGGTGTATATACAAATGCTGCCATCATTACTAAGGTTAGTGTGCCTCTCATGATTTGCAAATTCTTCATATCTCAAATATGGTAATATAATATTCATAAGTATAAAGTGTGAACAAGTGCTAATGTAACATTTCAAACACAATATTAGTAGTGAAACTGTAAATTGTTAATAATAGTGAGATTCAAATTACACACACGCATTTCCTATATTATTTTTCGACATTCCTTTAATCATAATTATGTCGCCACGAATCAAAATGTAATACAAGTCAGACTATTATCAATGCTAAACCCTATGGTCGTATACAAACTTTCTATTTCAGAAATGCAGACTTGGCCACAAAACAAGTTCAATATCAATATATTAAGGGCGAAAACTATCATTTTATTCTTTTTCCATAATCCGAAATTCGGTACGGTCAGTTTTTGATACGTACTATTATACAGAGAACTAATATAGTCTTGAATTGAATGATGTGTCAGTAGTCTTGATATATCATACTGATGTAATCCGGAATATCTTTAAATGAAAACACACTAATCTCAAAATAATGTTTTAGTTCAAAAGCCATATCAGCAGTTTATAATTCCAAGACAATACTTAATTAAATAATTCTTTTAAACTCTTGTCTATACACAACAGTAAATTATTCCACTGACTGAACCTAAACCATTAATGAACGGTTTGTTTAACACATATTTATATACATATATTTACCTGACCTATGCCGCATCAAAATCTCAGTGATGTGGGTCGTTTCAAATGAAAACGTCTATCAAATTCGTAATATCATCAGGACATGCATTATGAATTCACTACATGACAAAAAGCAAATGGACACAACCCTCAGCAATAACAATAGTAAGGTAGAAAAATAAAACCCTCAATCACAAACAAAGGTCAAGCATACAATATAAATTTAACATACCTAACAACTCCACTCATAAACAAGAATCAAGAATGAAATAATAAAACAGGATGCTGTTGCATATTTAAAAAACGTAACTGTCATACTAAAATAATAAAAATTGCATAGGAAGATGTTTTAATAACTGACACAGATTATGAATAAACAAAGCAATATAGTATGTATATCAAAGTGTTAATGCATCTGCGAAAACATCATATTTTCTCTTAGCATGCCGAATGGCCATGTTGTATTCCTACAGCATCATACTTCACCTAAACAATTTCTCAACTTTTTTACTTTAATTGCTAATAAAGCACGGGGTTGTCATCATATAATTAAAGACTGGATAAAGAAAAAAACATACAATTTACAGTGCTAAAAAGCCGAGATCAATGCCAAACATTCCATTCAGCTGTGAAAAACTTTCTGTAGTACCTATTTTCTTTTTAGAAGAATAGTACACTGGATAATCCACACTATTTGTATTTTCTTGAATCAATGCTCAACCCAAACTTACACCACTTGCATCTACATTGTTTTTGTTGGCTCGACTTCGCTTGCGAAGATTTTAGGAAGGGGGATTTACTACAAGTCTATAACAGACGCGTTGGTGGCTGATGAGCCCAATACGTGACAGGCAAGTCCGTCCACAGAGGCTGCAGGGGAAAGCATGGGTTGTGGTGTACGCTGCCGATGGTTTCTAGTTTTTTCTTAGCCATATGTTTGCCTCCAAGCTAGCCCGTCTGTTTTCTTTAAACGTGGCAGTGGCCAGATCAACTGTCATCAGTTTGTGATGCCCATTGGTGGTAGTCGATGCCACAGATTATGAGGGAATTTTTCAAGTAATCTTTATATCTCTTTCGAGGTGTACATCTATCATGGTGGCCACTGAACAGCACACCATACAGTGCGATCTTTGGCAGGCGATGTTCCTCAAATTGGATACGTGCCCTGCCCAACGCAGCTGTATATTCATGAACGTGGCTTGAACCCTGCTAATCCCTTCTTTTATGAGGACTTAAGTGTTGGTGACGAAGTCTCTCCATTGGATATTGAGGATGGTGTGGAGGCAGCGCTGATGAAAGCATTTAAGGAGGCGGAGATGGCGGCTGTGGAAGACACAGGATTCGGAACCATATAGAAGGGTGGTCAGTAGGACACCTCTGTAGACGCTGATCTTTGTGTCTTCTTTTGAGACTCGCATTGTACCATGCTCCTTTATAGAGTCTGCCGATGGCACTGTTTGCCTTGGCCAGTCAGTCTATTGTCTATTTCTTTGTCGATGTTGGCATCAGAGGATATCACACAGCACAGGTAGATGAACTGGTTGACTGCTTTCAGCTCTCTCCGGTCAATAAAGATGCTTTGTAGCCTGTACTCTTCCTTAGGTGCATGCTGAAGAAGTATCGCAGCTTACTTTAGGCTGACCTCAAAACCAAAGAGCTGGCAAGATTCTGTAAAGCAGGATGTTACGCGCTGTATGGTGACTTCCGTGTGGGCAACAAGAGCGTCGTCGGCTGCAAAGATGAGTTCTCTGATCAGCTTTTCCAAGGTCTTGGTGTGGGCCTGAAGTCGCCTTCGTTTGAAGAGGTTGTCATCAGTACGAAAGCGGATATCGCAAACGGCGTGAAACCGGGTTGCATTTTAGCCCCCCACAAACGACCCCCCCACACATTGTTCTCAATCTTCGTCATCAAGAGCTTATTCTGCTTTCTGAAGCATCATGCTGTAGAAGATTGAGAACAATGTGGGGGGTGGGCGTTTGTGGGGGCTAAAATGCAACCCGGTTTCACGCCGTTTGCGATGGGTAAGGTCTGTGACAGGGCGTGATTGTTTCTGAAATGACCAAGCTGGTCTTCATGTAGCTGGATGACCACGGTAAGGAACTTTGGAGGACAGTAGAGCTTTTCAAGATTTTTTCACATTCCCGTTCTGCTCACTGATAAATGCCTTAGGCAGGTCCACAAATGTGACAAACAGTCCTTTGTTCTGTTCTCGGTATTTCTCCATGATCTTTAATGGCTGTTTTGGGATGCGGTCAATAGCTGCCTCCTGGATTGTGTGTCTAGTGCTGAAGACGTAGTGGAAGTGCTCTGACCAATCTGCAGTCCGAAGAGGGGGGGGCTCTGTATAAGGAATGAAGGACCATACACTGCTTTCAACGCTTCATATGATCCTTGTATTCACCGATATCAGCTAACATCTAGGTTCTTTTTGCAAGATTTATACATTTATGCGAAGAAGGGAACTGCAGATAAGCGGAATGATGATTTCACTTGCATCAACATACAGTAGAAATAATTTACTGAAACTTGAAACTGAAAGAACTATGAACCTTATTTGGTCAAAAGATTCTTCATATTTGTCAAGCCAATGAAACGTCGATTTCTTACTCAACAAGCTTGTCAAAGGCTAAGCAGTCGTAGAAAAAAAATGAGCAAATGTTCAAAAATAAGAAGCCATAAGAAAATCTCTTAACTGTTACTCTTTAAGATTTCAGATATAGCCTTGACCTTTACCTCTACAGATTTAATTTCAGCATGTCCCGTTATATGTCTTAAAATTTAACACAAGCACATCACAATTCTCTTTCCTAAATTAATTGGCAGATTTGCCTCGTTAAGGAGATCAAAGAATTTCAGAATGGGTTCCAAGTGATCTTTTGAAGTCTCGTTGCAGATGATGGCGTCACCAATGTGAAAGTCACAATTATCTAGTGTTACATATATGTAATTAAATTGCTTTCGTTTCAGTTTTAAAATTCCTTTTTATTTACTTGTGTTTCATTACATTTTATTGCAATGATTATTGCAGGGATTCAAAATTCGTTTTCAGTAATTATGTTTATATAAGACACAAATCGTATTACATTTGTAATATTTTTAGTTCACCTTATACCGCGGTAGTGTAATCGCTACTCAGTGCGATTGTCTATTTTCAAAGTTTTTTTCGACCTACGTGCAAATCTGGATCAATAATGTTGTATTTTTATATTTGCTTTAGAGGAATAGTCTAGTTATTAGAGCTATGTGCAAATTGACAAAAATCTTAATACGTTTCTCAAGTGTTATTAGATCACGTAGTCTGTCTTTGCGAGAACGGGACGATAATTCGGGTGAATATATAACCTTTTCTGAGCGCTCGTCAGTCAGTTGTATTTCTGATACCTAGTAGGCCGGATAGGTTACCAGATTGTTTTTGAAATTCGTTTGTGTTTGGAATTTAAATAATTTATTCTCGAGAAAACCAAATCATTGTGCTGTTTTATAAATTCAGGGAGAAAGAATTTCAGTGTAAAATTTATTCTGGAATTATTCAGAAACATAAACTGTGATTCAATTGAGAAATTGTACAAGAACTACATCTGACGTCATCGCCCTCCATTTTAGTACGTCGTCAAGATGCAAACCTCGATTCTACTAGGACTATTTAGTGATAGTTCTTTTCTTCATCCTTAGGATTCATGTTGGATTATATTCAGAAACCGTAAATCCTATTTTTCAATTTTTACATTAATTTCTAGGGAAATAAATTATTTGGCTGAAATATACATAGCTTGTTGACTTCACTCTTTTCTTTTGTAACATTTGTAGGAGAATACACGAAACACTAGACTGGAATGTTATCATGTTTGCCAAATGCTGGAATTTTACAGAAGTTTCCACACCAAGCAGCATAACATTATATCGAACAACTACAGATGTAGTTAAAAATACACGACATTTCGTTTGCTCTTTGCATGAGTAGAATTTGAAAGAATTTATTTAAAAGATCAGTCTTGGTGGTATATGTTGTGTTTCAAATTTGTTATTGGAATCATCCGTTCTTATTATTGTGAATGAATCTGTTTTGGCTACAATGTACACATTTATATATTCAGTAAACAGGATAATCTGTTATTTTGCTTTGGCAATATAATAGATGATAAACTTCACATCATTTGACTTGATTATATAAAATAAGTTTCCAGCAAATACTTAATTTTTTTTCTCAAACATATTGGCTTGAGAATACTCATCGAGTGTACAATCTACAATCTCAACGCCATGTTTTATTTATTTGTTCATGTTAGGAATAAAATGTTTTAAATTCTTTTAATGCCTTTAAGTTCTTGTTTTATTGTGTTGTATCAAATTGCATTGTTTAATTCCTCTCTCTGGAAAGGTACAACTAAACTGATTCAATTAGTAACTGTGTTACTCTACCAAAATACTCCATTAAGATATTTACATGTCAAAGCTGCTTTTGTTTCCGCCTCCTTACATAAGGACCATACACTTTAGACCGTATAAGATTGTGAGGCACGGGCAAGAGAGCAAGAATAGTCTGAAACTTCTTTTTGTTTTATTACTATCACATCTACCTTTTATTTTTGACTGAGTTTGGTAAAGATTAGTTCTTGCTACTTCACAAACCTTGACAACTTCTTTTTTAAATCAGTGACCCAATCAAAAAGAGTAAACTCAGAGTCTTTTTTTGAAAGAAGTTTAACGTCAGTTGTCCACAGACGCTACGTACAAAAACTAGTTCAATATAATTTAAAGCTAACGATTATTAAAGTAGTTCACTCACTGCAAACTACAGTAAATGAGCAATATAACTGAAACATATTCTTCAAAGTTTGATAAAATCTTTTCAAAGCCTTTGACATACAAGCCGATATTTTGATGAGTTTTACTGTTGGATGCCTAATTCCAGCATAACATGTTGGACATTTGCAGACATAAAATTTGACCAGACTCAGGCTATTTGGGAGATTCGCAAAAAGTAACAACTTCATCAAAGCTTTTACTTTGGTTCTAACATTTATCAATAGAATTGTTTTGAAAAATCTTGTGGATACACATTATGGTCAACAAAAATGTTTGTCGTTCATAGGTCTCAGGAAAGGGACCAACACAGTCTACGATTATTCTGATAATGGTTCATCAAATACAGGAATATGTTTCAGATGATATCTTCTGATTGGGTATTCCTACGATTTGACAACATTACTTAGAAATATCACCTTATAAATACAACTCAGTTACCGACCCATAACCTTCAATACCAATTCCTTAACAACATCATAATCAGCCCTTTGTTATATCCATAGTAACATGCAGACTTCACGATCTTTGCAGATAAGTGCATATTCAGAGCTCGTGGATTTTGCTTTAGAGTAATATGTGCCTATGTTGTTTTCCATATAAGATGGCGCATATATAAGCAGGAGTTGCATCCCACACATGAATTTTGGAGCAACTTGAGTATTTCTCAGTGCAACATACAATTCCGCAATTGAGTTGAGCAATGTTATTGTCTCAAGTACTCGTGTTTAATAGTGATTTAAATATTGCGTCTTTAGAGTTATAGTGAGAATCTCAAATTCAACGTGCAATTGCTGCAAAGTGTTACGTCAGGGTTAGAATTGATTAACATAGTCAATAAGTTCGTGATATCTTTCCATTCAGTGGATACATCGCGGACAATCGGTTATATGGAACTACACACACAGAAAAACTGACTTACAGGCAACTTTTATCGCTTCCATTTACACTACTATTCTTAATCAGCGGTGGTGTGGGTGTTTATCTCAGCCAAACGTATTCAATATAACCGGACTGTCTGAGAACGTCCAAATTTTGTTAAATATGTACCAGCAATTTGCTTTGACAAGCCAAACCAAAGCTAGTTGGAGGTGGACTTCATATAATTCCAAATAATATGTCAACAATGAAGAGAATTACCTTTTTATAACGGAGGACAACATGGTGATGAACTCCAATCTCGATATAAATTCAGTAAGGATGCATACATAACTGTCTACACAAGTTTAAAACCCGAAACAGATAGGTCGGCTTTAAGCCGGCAGCACAAGACAAATTTGTTAGAACAAGGACACAAACCAGCCCTCGTGCTAGCACCAGGCAAAGTTGCAGGCGCCGATGCCGAAGACCATGAATACAGTAAGACAATTCAAGTGGAGGGAGGCATCGTGGTGAGGCTTTTAACTACAGTGGTTAACGCAATGAACTCGACAGCTATATTAATGACAAGAAACATTGGGTTTTCCACTAGCGATTGGATGACACAGCAATCTGTCCTCAGCCAGTACCACACCATGGACAGATAATTTCAGAGGAAACTCCGCCACGTTGTCTACCAGCGTTTTCAGCATTCCGTCCACTTGCCCCGCTGATTCATTTCACTCTTTCCTTGCTATGCGTGAAGTGATTTAAGCTGCGTGGTTGGAGATAGCTTTGTGATTTCTGTGATTGACAGCATAAAAAAACTGAACGCCAAGAAAATTAATTCAGTTGTAATGCCCTGCTCACGATAAAGATTCAAACATTTTCAGCTATGAACGTGTCGTTATGGAGAATTTGATTAATTGTCTCCGGAATAATGGCATCCTAGCTGCGGGGGTCTTCTTGATCAATACAGGCAGGATGCAACCTCAGTCTCCGTTAGATCTTTAGAATATTATGCCGAACTCGTTTCATGGCTCACCCTTTTTCTTTCGTCTTGAATTAGGTTATTGTCATTTTCAACACGGATCAGGTTTACCTCTTTTTATTTGATCTGCTTATTGAGTTCTCTAACCTTCATGGTGTTACTCAAAAGTAAACCATTTGTTGTTGAAAATAACCTGAGTAGGCTATGTATTTCTCGCTTTTCTGACGATAGTAAACTCTGCTACTTCCAATGATGTGGGCGTTTTGTCTGAATCCACATCTCTAACCATTGTTTCCTCGGAATCACTATACATTTTACCATACACTATGATGGTCATAACATTGAAGAAGTTATATTATAATGATACATGGCACCATTCATACGCCGAAGTCATATTTCATTACTAAGAAGACATTGGTGACTAAAATCGGTATGCGAGCATAAGGTTAAGATAGTGGAGCACATATCATTCCTTTTTCATAACAGAGGAAGTAACTTCGTTTACTCATTGAACTCATTCCGATTTTATCCAATAAGTCACTCTGACAATCATTAAACCAGATCTCTGGAAAGCACTGTGCGTCTTCTGCTACTGGGTAATCTGTGTACGTATCATGCATCATGTATCATGTATTTTCTCGGGGAATTCAAAGTCAAACTCAAGGAAGAAGCTCTTTAGCTCGTCCGCAGCACAAGTGCAAATTGTTTAGGGCTGTTTCTTTAAGCCGTCGACCCACTTCAAAATAATATTGGGAAAACAAAATAACATGAGCCATCAATATGGGTTATTCAGCTGTGTAATGTTTTGCCATTGTACTCTTCGGACATTAATCTTGAGACATTATTTTGTCCACTTTCAAAATGAGAGCGGCTTGCCATTGCAATATCACCACAGACACCATTCTAGACAAACAGCTTCGTTCTTCTTGAAGAAGACGTCCCAAATAATTCTCGGAGTGCTGAAGTAATGGGCTATGCCAAGGAGGCAATTGTCTAGCGATGGTTCAAGGACGATTTCAAACAAGTTATTTTTTTAAGTTGCGATCACAAGAGTCTCGAATGTTCGTCATTTAAACACTTCCAACACTTTTTGAGTGCGTTTAAGCACTTTCGGAAATGCTTTCGTGGTCAAACAGGATTCAGTTGATGGAATCTAGATTGATTTATGATGCTTCTAGATGCTCGAGTATTCTTTCGTATAGTCGTCCTTTACTATAATGAGATCAAGATCGGGCTTAGTCTTTCTGGTGAAACAGCTGAGCTCTGTTTTTTAATGCAATACGGTTACTCCACTTTCGCCATGTTTTTCACCATCTTTTCGATTCTGCAGTTCATAAACTGGAGGCTGTTGACGAACAACGCAATGCATTTCGCCGTGTACTTTTATATATAGCATTGAGGTATTTTAATAGCCTGAAGGTTGTGTAGCAAAACTAGCACCTTCATATGTCGGAGGATGGATACGCATGGATGTTATATTCTTTATGGGAGGTTTCCACTACTTACTGGTAATATGGCAGTGTCTCTCAGCTTATCCGCGTCCAGATCGCTGTGTCGGTCCTTTTGTCTCTGAATGTTTCTCGATTAGCCTCTCTCTATCATCTGAAATACGTCGCTGATCTTTCTCAACACCTCGGACAGATACCGGATGAAAGTTGTCATGGGTGCCCTCAGCCAGAGAGAGTAACAGCTTTGTACAAACATCTTTGCAGCAGAAACTAAATTCAACTTGATCAGTTGTTTTCTGCATGTTGCTTTAATTACACTGTCACGTCCGTTGCTTTGAAGTCCGCATATATGATATATGGAAAGTGAATATGTCGATGGTTTTATCAAATGCTAAGATATTCGCTCCTGGCTTTGACCGGGACACATACTGTGGCTTGTATTTGTGGCAAACTATGAAGCTGGAGTTATTTTCTGGACACAATGGCTTCTTTTGCCGTAAGCATTTCCAGCATGGCTTGGAATCTGTATCCTCTTCTAAACTCTGCTACTTCATAGCACAGTATTCAACAAAAAACTATACTTTTCAACACACCTCTTTATTCCATAGCTTCAATCAAGCGCACATTTGTTTTCCTGGAAATACCGACAATGAGCTAACAGATATACCCAGATATAACAGTTATACCCAGATATAACAGATATACTTTTCAACACACCTCTTTATTCCATAGCTTCAATCAAGCGCACATTTGTTTTCCTCGAAAAACCGACAATGAGCTAACAGATATACCCTTTGTCCATATTTCATTTACAAACTTTTCAGACGACTGTAGGTGGAATGCGCTATGAACTCGCATACAATTACCCCACTCTCAATTGCTACTGTATATATCGCGCTAGTGACAAATATATGTGTGCGTTGGTTATAAAAACAAAATCATAATGGTATGAATTTTATAGTTCCCTCATACAAAATCAAAGCATAAACTAAAACATGTCGCGTATATATTCTACGTTCTTCCTCCGTGTGGTTGAAGTCTTCTACTTATTGTAAGGAACATTAGAAGAGCGACATCGTGGTTGAGTAAACGACACCATATAAGTAGGGCCTAACGGCTGACCACCATGATGTATGTGGTATGAATACAATGGCGCTAGTTAATTCTGGGCTGATTTGTAGCCCAGACAGCCTCTATAGATTAGCTTGAACATAATTGATACTTCCATGATGTTGGTTATATCAACATCCCTTTTACATTTAAGCAATTTGTTCTGAAATAATATCGGAGTAAATATTATTAAAACACTATGATGCAGGCAAAAGCAGGGAGCATATAAAACAATGCTCTTTCAACTAATTCTAACACTATTCCAATGCATCATCCATTTCTAATTTGATAGGGAAGATAATATTCCTACCAAATTAAACTTTAGCAACTTTTGATGTCATTTGCAGATGCAACAGGACAATAACCACATTGTCGTCATTTTTGCATTCTCATTCGGCTATATCTTTTATACAATTCATTCAACAAGTCAGTGTTTTATGTAAGATAAGAAGTGCTCTCATGAACGTGAACTATATATCTTGAGTAAGCAGTATTAAATATTGTATACTAATCTGACAATTGGTAATATTAAACAATTTCGATTTTCAAATGTAAAATTTGAACAAAAACGTTGCATTTCCAAACGAAATGAATTCGAACAATTTGACAAACCAGGTCTTTGTATCTATGAGGTTAAACGTATAGTGTTAAAATTATTATCCATAAAAGATACAATTATCCTCCTCAGCTAATTCACTTTTCATTAGGATAGTATAACTTGAAGAAAAACAAAATGCTATTATAATTAGTATTATTAATATTATTATTATTATTAGTAGTAGTAGTA
>QKMX01065559.1:0-15113 GCA_003401595.1 Venustaconcha ellipsiformis | reverse complement strand
ATATGTGATCTTCAAATGTAAATGTGATTTCATGTTTAACGATAGAAGTAATATATCTTGATTGCTATATAATTTTGTTTTTGGATGAATGCGTACAATATTTTATCAAGAACTATTAATAATATATGTACAGTGATTGTGGTTATTTTTCTTGAAATTGTTCTGAAACTGGACTTTTGAAACTGCTCTTGAGAAACCACTTTTTGTTGGCAAAAGGGGCAGTCTCTCATTACAGGTTTTACTGTATTATAATTGCTTTTCTGAGGACTTGAGAATATGTGAGTGTGTTATAATTGCACTTTGTTCACTTGCTTTTTTTGCCTGTGATTAATTAGAATTAACACACAAGTTTTGGTCATCTCATGACAGTGAAGATTTTATTTCTTTGTATCCTGAATTGATTGAACAATGGAATGGGATTTTCAATAAATTTCTTTTTATGACATCTGGTTGGTCCTGTGTGAAAATGTTGCCCATTTTACAATGAATATGACCATAATGGAAGCCATAAGAAAATCTTGTTTTTGCTGATGATGATTGGAAAGTCATATCAACATGGCATTTTTGTCAGAGGACTTCTTATAGTGCCTTGCTAGTTCTAACTGAAAATGGTGCCAATCTAAGGCTCAGTACAACTACCATGGTGGACATCTAGAAAATGTTATTGCTGCTTCTCCTGGATACATGGTCATATCAACATGGGGTTTACACAAAAATAATTTGCGCAATTTCTAATTGGTCAAAAATGAAAATGGTCAAATATATCAACTGTGGTGGCAGTCTTGAAAATATTTCACCACTCCCCCTGAATGGATGGTTTTATTAACTTGGGTTTTCACTTGAAGACTTCTTATGGCGTCTGGTCCTTAATCAAAATGATGGCAATCTGATGTGCAGTATGTCTTCCATGGTGGCCATTTTGAAAATCTTATAATTGCTACTCCTCCTGAATCAGTGGTTTTATTGGCTTGAGGTGATCTGATTAACTGGGCTTATTGCCACTGTGGAGGCTATGTTTCTGATCAGACTTGGACTATAGGTTTGAATAATCAAAATCTCGCATGTGTTCAGTAATGGGTAAGATGCATGCCTATTAATTATGATCTTGCCTTATTGGCTCAATTTGTTACCTTTTTTCAGGGAATTAGATTTTGAGTTATCTTGGTAAATAGACTTAGATCATGAAGATATCCAGTGAATTTTATTTTGAGCAAGATCTATACATATTAATGAAATTCATTGCAGTTAGAAATAGTTCTCAAACTTTATGCAATGTAATCCTTTTTACCCATTGAACAACTCTGAAGTAAAGCATGGAAAGTAACCATGATATTGACTTCTGAGAATCACAGGTTTAGGTTGCAGTAGGTTTATCTCAGCAAATATTATAGAAGCCAGGTTTTAAAAAATACAAGATGCATAAATTTAAAATATAAAAGTCTATGTCAATTAACAAAATTATACACCTTCACTGATTAAAATGACCAATTTGCTATTTATAAGTGAAGAAATATCAAATAGAAATACTGTTATAGAAAATGTACATTTTGCATGCAAACATAAGCTATGTGCAGTTTTGTAATAAAGGAACAGAATTTCTTTAATCTTTGATAGATATTTGTTGGCTACTAATTATGTTATTTTTCAAATTTTTAGTTTTGCTCTAATAAGAACATATTTCTTATAGAAACCATGTCTAAATTGATAAAGTTTTTTGCAGAGTATTATTTTGAAATACTTTGCCATATTTGAAATTCTTAAATATTTGGATGGAAGTTTAACAGATTAGGCGAAATAAAGTTTGAGTTATTGCCATTTTAGAATGTCTGAAACATGCTATTTCACAGTTTTCACATGTATTGTGCATTATTTTATGGTATTTCATATATTTTGTCATTTTAACTCATCACAAAAATAACCTAAATATGCTTTTCTCCTGAAACACTTACAAATTTAATTATAAGAGTAAAGAGGACATGTGATGGTAGACCACAAATTAAAGCTCTTTCTGTAAGTTGCACTTTTTAAGATCTTAGATGACTTTGATTATGAGCAAGAGAAAAATCATACTATCATAATTATGCCTTTATCTTTGCAAAGGATTTTTGACAGACTAAAGAAAAATGGGTACAATTGACATAATGTAAAGTTTGGGAGATAGATTACATAGACTGTGTTTTTACAATAATACACAAGCCCACTTAGTGAAATGATCAACTGTTAAGTTATACAAGTCAGATGCGCAAAATCAGGTTCACTTGTGCTTCTTGTTTTATCTCCAGTACAATGCTTTATTTCCTCATGCTATTCCCATGTGTAAGTCTGAAAAGGTCCAAAATACATCAGTTCTAAATCCATTGATAAATATTTCTGGCCCTTTTTAGCAATTACATGTTTTTTCAGTTGAATGAATATTCAGAATGATCAAATTTTATTTTAGATCCTTTGTTATTGTCATCACCATGAAAAAGATATACTATGAAGAGTATGCTGTTAAAAAAGTAACATTTATTTTGTGCAAATAAATATTCATAAATTGGAAGCTAATCTGAAATTTCATTAATGTATCAGGTCATACAATTGTGTTTTGCTCATATTTTGCAGTTTTATAAGTACTTACTAATGATAAAACAAACCAGTTTACTGCTATAATCATATAGGTATATTGAATGTATAATTGTAGTAAAGTGTCTTGTATTTTTCAGGATGAAATTATGGTAGTATCACTGTTCTGTACACAGGAGAATGGTGTATTGATCCAGGACAGCTATGCTCTTGATGATAAATACAACTGTCTCTTGGGCATTGAAGTACCCTACCATTACTTCGTCAGAAAAGTAAGTATTGGGTCAGTTTTTATCATGTCTCCCACTGCAATAGCAGAAGAGAGATATTATTTTTTTCCTGAAACCATTTGAACAAGATTACACAGAAGTTCCTTATGATAGATGATATTTGGTCCGGATGTTCATATGCATATGTAGATGATTTTTTTAGATTTCCAGGTCATTTAAGCAGGTTAGATTTTTTAAATGAGTTTTTTTATTTTTGCGGAATATATTACCTGATTAAATTTAACATTCGGAATCAACTTCTAATACCTCATAAAAGACTAAAGAAATTAGTCATTTCATTCTATATACAATATAAATGCTAAAAATATCTGTAACTCTTTCAAGAAACTTATAATTACCTCCCCTTTGTTAACCATATATACCAGATTTTCTAAATTTTAGCTTTCATTCATTAGTGGTAACGATGTACTGGTGTACCTCCGAAAACTCTGGATTTCTATTTTTTCTTTCAGACATCTGTCTGCAAAGTTGGTGGTTTTTTAAATTTGTTATTATCTTTGCTTTATGCATTGAAAACTTTATTTTTTGTTTTTCATCAGTATATTTTGCACATTTTTCCACATTTATGGACTTTTGCAGTAACAACATTGTTATATATACAGCTGGTGCTGTTTAGTTTGAGTTTTTGTGTTTTCATGAGTTACAACTTTGATGCATTATTTGGTGTACAGTTTGCACCTTATTTTGTTTCATAACATGACTTGGTCATTTTCAACTCTACTGGTCACTGATGAGAAAATCTTATAAGATTGCATGTGGTCCATTTTTTGCCTGTCCATTAGCTCATAAACTACTTGGAAGATTGCCATACACATTCATCCCAATGTCTTGTTGGTCTTGAATAAAAACGGTGCCACTTAGCCTTACATTATGGCCACTGTGGCAGCCATCTTGAAATCTTTTTAAGTCTCCTCTTGAATAGAAAGTCATATTAATATATGGTTTTCACCAGACGACTTCATACAATATCTAATTCTTATGTGAAATGGTGCCAGTCTGACCTGCAATATGGCCTTCATTGTAGTCAGCTTGAAAATCTTATTGCTCCACTTCCTGAATTTATGGTCATTTCATTGGGATTTCTACAAAGATTTCTTATGAGGTCTACTTGTGCTTAAAGGAAAATGGTGCCAATCTGAGACTCATTATGGCTGCCATTGTAGTTGTTCTGAAAATCTTGTTATTGCTGCTTCTAATTGGAAAATCATATTGACATAGGGCTTTCTCCTGAAGACTTCAAATGGCATCTAGTTGGTCCTAAATTAAACTGGTGCCAATATGACCTCTTCCTAACTCAATGGTCACATCAACATCCAATTTCACCAAAAGACTTCTTATGATATCTAGTTGGTTCTAAATGAAAATGGTGCTGATTGTACATCCATTACAGCTACCATATTTGAAATCTTGGTATTGCTGCTGCTCCTAAATGTAAAGTCTTATGATGTCTTAAAGGAAACCAATCTGACATCCATTATGGCTGCCATGATAGTCATCAACATTTTGAAAATCTTGGTATTGCTGCTCCTAAGTGGAAAGTTATTGACATACGGCTTTCACCAGTATACTTTTTATGATGTCTAGCTGGTCCTAAATTAAACTGATGTCCATCCAACCTACATGTTAAAAGTTTTGTTATTGCTACTCTACATGTATGAATAATCATATTCACTAAAAAAACTTTTTCCTGTGGTCCTGAGTTAGTCCTAAATGAAAATAGGGCCAATCTTAAGTCCATCTGCTTTACATGACATAATGTTTGTATTTGAAAACTAGTTGATGTTATGTAGTGGCCCCACTAGCTCCTTTGGCAGTTCAAGTCCAGCTCGCTGCCTATCCATTTCAAATGATGCCTTAATGATATATGGTGTATCCTTTTTGGTCAGGTACCAGAACATACTCATTGATGATACATCATTCCTTCCAGTCCACCACCACCACCTTCCAAAATAGGTAAATGATGCAGGGACAGCTACAGTCATCTTGTGAACCCAGATTAAAACTAGCTCAAACAGATTTAGAGGATGTTGTCTCCAGTCACGTAACTGTTGTCACCATCATTGAACAATGTCTACCAGGTCAAGGCTTCTGTGGACACAGATTATGAGAATTATATTGCTGCTTCTGTCTGATCCCACAATCTCTTAGACCAGAGAGATTACTGGTTATCTGTCTCACAAGATTTGGGACCATGGTAACTCCAAAGCACTTTTAGACAGCCAACTGCCAGTGCCTACTGGCCCATGGTGTACTTGAACACCTATCACATAAAAAGTGCAGAGATTTAGCAGAGATTCCAACTGACTGACAAAATCTCTTTGTTCTTGCCAACATTTTACCTGTAAGCACAATGCTCCTTGATTGTTATCAAGCTTGCATTGAACTCTTTCTGGACAACAGAAAGTTGTTCAGAGTAACTTTGGATTTTTTCATCAGCCCTCTACACGTTTGTTCTGCTGTTCTGTAATGAAGGTCACAGAAGGTCACAGCCAACCATGAGAAATCATCAGTTTACTGAAGGGATCTTTCTGGTGCACAAATCAAACAGAAAGCTCCAGCTTTTGAGAGACTTCAGCCAGTTCAGCAAATTTATAGTTATGCCATGATTCATGATGGAGACGGCAGTCAGTATGGCTTTCTATAATGAGAAATGAGTACACAATCACTCTCATCTTGTTGGATGCCTAATTTCCTATTCTAATTCAATTCACTATCTTCATGCAAGCTCTTTCAGGTCATATTTCAAGGGATCATGTATCAGCTTCAGGAAGATCTGTTTGGACTCGACATCAATCCATGGGCCCATTACCCGACAATAGACTGTGTAATCACTCACTCCATGTCCTTCATGATGATGACAACTGCAGCATAACTTAGAGAAATACATTTTAAGTTCAATTTGGATTCAAGATGTGAACAGTTTGTTCTACCTACTCAATCAGCTGGATTTTCTTAATGAATGGGGATAAGTCACATCTCTCCCCTTCCAAGCAGTTTGTTCATCCAATGGAAATCCTGACTTCTCTCAGTTTGATTCACCTTTTTCTGAGATGCATTACACTAATTTTTGAAATTGCCGAATCCATCTACAGGAAGGCATCAGTTTCCATGATGGAGTTTTATCAACTCCTTGGACTTTACATATACATTGGCTTCATTTGTTTAGTCCCCATCTGAATTTATGATCTTTCTATCTTAAATAATTCCATTTTACAATAATGAACCTCAAAATTGGATTACAGACATTTTGATAGCAATAGATTTTACCAGTTTTCATATGTAAAATTTCCAGGAAATGGAACCTGTACATGAGTAACACTACATAGCAAAAATGCGAGTCTTCAAGCATGCTAGAATTACATCCATGAGGCAGTCTAATAGCTAAGCATTAGTTAGAAACATACTCAGAAAAGAAAATGTTACAGTCCAACTTAAGATTCAGGTGACTTTTTGAATTGATACTCATTTTCTGAAATATGCTCAATAAATTTTACAATATTGAATATCAATGAGAAAGTTGAATCTTTTATTCTTGCTGGGAGAGTTTGAATCATGATGTAGTGGAGCTAATTCTAAATGTTAATATAATATGGTAAGTATTCTTGGCCAAAATGTAATTGCAATTAAGAAAAAATCTTTTCTTTTACTTCAGATTTTTTTAGCAAAAGCCATCTTAACATGAATACATAGAACCTGCTTGTCCTTGGTCATTGAAATTGGAAAGCATGTTTATATGCATAATTTATTTATTTTGTAGATGACCGGATAAGATTTTTAGGCAGTTTAAACCACTCTTGAAGCTATACTGGTTTTATTGCACTTAGACTTTTTTTCATGAAAAATCTTAGTGTCATTGCATATAAATTCCTTGACATATGCCAGTGAAATATGGCAAGCTTATTGAATTGAGTTTGCAGACCAATTTTGGTGATTGTTTTTCATTTTATTATTTTGCATATTTTTAAAAAAACTATTTGGACTGCATAATCAGATGAAGGAACTGTTAAACCTTGGTAAACAGCATATGGTAAACCTGTTTGGATACAATAATGATCTGATTAAATTTTCAGGCTTTTAAAATTATTTTTGCCTTTTTATTCACCAGCTGTATATTAGATTATAATGTCCTTCTGTCTGTTACCAGTTTAGTTTCTGCACAAGAACATGAGTTGTCCTCCATCTACAGTTGCCAGACTTAGTGGAAGACAATTAGGGTTTTAGGACCCTGGATGGTCGAGTGGTCTTAAGTGCTTGCCTTTACCAATCACTGCCATCTCACCTGTCTGTATAGGCTCAATTCTCGGGCTTCACCAATATAGGTATGTGAGAAGGCTTGCCAGTAGCTTGGCATGGGTTGGTGGTTCTTACCAGGATATTCCTAAGTATTTGAAATCAAAATGCAAGAAATTAACGGTGTACCTGTATTTGTTCCATTTATTCTTAACTAGTCTGAGACTTCAGAGGAAGAAACTGCACAGATGAACTCAAACCATCTTGTCAATCCTGACACAGCTACTGTACTTTACCCCAAGCTGGTATCACGGCGTGTCATGCGGGACTTCATTGGTTTGGAAAAAAGTGACAAGGGAACAAGAGAAGCTATGTTGAACTTCAGCTACTTTCTTACCATTGGAAACATGGATGAGGCTTTCAAGGCTATTAAGTTAATCAAGAGGTTAGTATATTTTTCTCATTTTCGTAGATGAATAGAGAGGCTAAGTTCAGATTTCTAGCAGAAATGGTTGTGGAATAATTGTCATCAACTATGTTATGATTTTGTTTAAGCACAAGTGTTTGAAAAAAATATAATATCCATCATAGCATTTTATTATACACCCATCTTATGTCAGATATATTACCCATTGACATTGTCCATCAGTATGTCCACTAACATCTGCTTCTTTAGCTTGTGACTTTATAAGAGAGATTTTCATGAAAATTTGCCCAAGTATATATCATGACTAGATGGTGTGTCATATACCTTAGCCATGCCCTTGCATTAAGGTCAAGGTCATGACAAGGAAAAATGTAATTCTGTGTCTTGAATGCTATCTTTATCAATGAGTATAACATATCGACAACAGAAGTATAATTTTTGAAGCACTGAAGATATTTAATGCACTTTCTTTCTTTGTTCAAAAACTGACATTCAGAATATTTCTGCAACGCATTTTAAAAAATCGGGATGTAATTAGATAAAATATGTAAACAATATCTTTTCGGGTCAAAATGCCAGGAATCCTGTGTAAAATCCAGTCGAGAGTGTCATAATACCATGACAACCATAGTGACCTAGCTAGCTCATTGACCATCTGCCTTTTTTAATTTTAAGCATAGTAAGGTCCAATCTTCGTACATTTCAGTAGGAACAATTTCTGGATGTAAATAGTGTGAGTAGTCTCATTGAAATGGTTTGACTGGTTTTGGCTTGCATGAGTAGAACAGTTCTTGTAACATGTTGAGCCAATGTTAGTTTACGGTATTATTAATATTTAAATCATGTTTTTATTTCATTTGAAGACCTAATTGCTTGGGGGCCACATTGACTCAGTGGTTAAAGTAATGGACTTAAGACTAGAATGCATGGCTTAAATTCCCACCTTCAGTTCATTCTGATAGTTTAATGTGGTGTGTCCTTGGACATTGTAATTTGTTCTGCTTGCCTCAGCATGATATAACCTTCAGTGTGTTACTGTGCCTTAAAACTCCAGACAACTAAACCACTCCTAAATTAATTCATAAATCCTCTTTTTCACAATGGATATTTCTTTGTGTTGCAAGAAATACCTAATATTTTGAACAGCATTTTCTAAGCAAGCAAATTAAAATTTATAATGTAACATACATTTATAAAATTGGTAAACAAATGTATAATGTAGTCTACATATGTAAAATTAGTAAACAAATGTGTAATTTAACATGCGTAAAATTGGTAAACAAATGTATAATTTAACATTTGTAAAATAGGTAAACATATATTTGTCCCTTTTATTTCTCCATGTCATGTGATCTGGTCCTCTTGATTAAATGCCCTTGTTGCATTTTACAATTAGATATAATTTTATACATCAAGACAACATTTTGAATTTTTTCTCATAAACATGAATAAATTTATCATTGAAAGTACTGTAATATATGGAAGATCTTGCACAAATTCTCATTTGAAATGAAGTTTAAAGTAAGTAGAATAATTTATTGGCAGGCAAAAGATAGAGATTATTCAACAATTTTTATAAATTAGCTTAAAATGAGTTTTAAAATCTTATATATAAAAGGACCTAAAACTGCAGCATTTTTTTGACATTACAATAAAGTTTAGTGAAATGGTTCTTGTGTATATAATTGGAAACCTTTGATATTATGCTTTCACATTGTATTATATAATATAATTTCTGTTGTCATAATGTGTTTTTAAAGTACTTAATATTGAACTAATATTATATAGGCTTATGGGCCTAAATAATGCATAAATCTTTATTTTTTTAAAAACACAATCATTGAAACAGATGCTTAAATCTGAAAGAAATAATTTCTTTTTTGAGATTTAAGTCAGGTCATCTGTGGAGATTTTATTTAAGAAAATTGTTCTCTTGATTGGAGGAAAGCCTCTGACTTTTCATCTTGAACTTGATTATTTTTTTGTTACTTGACACTTAGGTTCTGTATTAAAAGTCGGACATCCAACACCCAGTTAGCTATATATAAAGACTAACTTGATTCACATTTCGCTCAATACACAATGCTTATCACATGGTTTCCATAAGAAGGCATAATCTAAGGTTATACACCAATAGCACTTTAAACACTTCATGGCAATAAAATATGATGCTTAGTTCTACTCCAGATATGGAGGAGTAGATACACCAGATAGTCCCAATAGCAAGTAGACACAGAATTTCATATTCTTTCAGTGAATCTGTCTGGGAGAACATGGCCAAGATGTGTGTGAAGAGTCGGCGTCTAGATGTGGCCAGTGTGTGTCTAGGAAATATGGGACATGCAAGAGGGGCCAGAGCCCTTAGGGAATCCATGAAAGAGCCAGAACTAGATGCTAGAGTCGCAGTGTTAGCTATGCAGCTGGGTCTATATGTAGGTGGAGCAAGATATACACAGCTGGATCTTTGTCCTTTTTTCTTTGGTTTAATTCTGTGAATCACATTAAATTTTTGGGTATCAGTTTTTGCTGTTTTTATGGATAAGCTGAGGCAAGAATTTAAAGTCACAACAAAATAAGAACCAAGCCAATCTGTTTGATTCTTTTAATACCAAGGTTATTTATAGTGATGAGAAATATTAGGATATGTATTTGAGAAATATGAAAGCATTAAAGCTTAAAAAAATAAAGAATGTCAGGCACTGTGTGTCATTCCAATTTATTTTGCACGTAATTTGTGACAATTTCTTCAGAACTCACCATCATAACAATCATGTTTTTGACTCCACCATTCTGACAAATTGTGTGGTTCCAATTTTGGACAAGGTTCAAGGTCACCAAGCAAGACAGGCTTCCCATGAGATTATTTAAGCAGTATTGCAATATCTTTCTTACCAGCCATACTGTAGACAGTTGTTTTACTTACTTTACCCTTAACATCAGCAGTGAATGTTCTTGCTGTTTTGACAACTCCATTTTTTTTTTCAGTTGAGTACTGCAATTTGTGCCCTAGTTTGGTTGTTATTAGAACTGTATTTACTTTATTTCTGCTGATGGGAAACCTTGTATATCATGGCAATTTCAATATCATCATGTGCAGTATCCATCAAATAAGAGCCTGCCTACTGTTAGAGGATCCTTTAGGATCAACAGCATTGTGCTAATTAAGAAAGTGAAACTAAGTTTTGGCAGAATGTTTTTACATTGCAAAGAATGTTTTCAGAAAAGCAGTGTACTGTCATGGTTTTGTTTTGCACCTGAACTTTAATTTTCACAAGCTTTATACATGCATGGAGAAGGATGTTGGCATTTTGAACTTATTTACTTAGTAGAGATTAAGCCTTTTTCCTGACAAATGCATGGAATTTAATGTCAGTATAATTCTTTATACAGATTTGTACAGCTATAGTTACCATTTTATTTTATTTTTATTTTTACATATCCATGAAATTATTTTTGCAGGAATTTGCATTGTTTTAACTTTAAAAAAAAAAGAATTTGATGCCTACAAATTTAAAGTGATTCCCAGTAATTTGTGAACCAATTTAATTTGATTCAGAATAAATTAATGAACCAAAATATTTATTTGGGTAGTACTTAACCCAAAATGTGATAAAATTTGCGATCGTTATAGGTAATGCCAAAGAATGTATTCAGCAATGGCCAGTCATGAGATGTAAACATGTATGTGCTATATAACTATGGTGAAATGTAAATGTAAGGTTGTTAACTTTTGCAGGAAGATGCAGAAAGGTTATTGAAAAACTGCAAGAGATATGATCTTCTGAATGCTTTCTATCAGAATGCAGGACAGTGGGACAAGGTACTTAAGAATTTTCTTTTTCTTAATAGATAAAAGTAGGTAACATTTTCACACTTGTAGGGGTGGTAGAATGAGATCTATTTACTATCATTTTATTTCCATTCTTTGATGAACAGTTTGCTCTTTTTCTGTTGCAAACTACAGATTTAAGGACCTAACATATATACTCACTTTTACGTTGAGTGCAACTGCAGGCTGAACTGAAATCTATTGTCAGATAATGTGCTGGCAGATCGGGACCACGTTGTTTGCAGTTGGGCTCCATCTGTAAGTTAGTATATATGGAATTATAGAATGAATCTTCTGTGAAGAAAAATGGATCCATTGCCCCCATCAAAGTTATATCTGCCAATTATAGGCACATGAAAATAGTCTGTACTCAACAAGTGAAATTCTTGCCAATGAAAAATAAAAGAATTCACAGTCTCTTCATCAGTTTTAGGCCACTCTCAAACTTTGAAAATAGACCATGAAACAGTTAATTTTGCTATTGACATGAAAATGGAATGCAAAAATGATTGGAGACAGGATGCAGAATGAACACAAAGGATATGGTGACATCATTATAAAGAAAAATGAGCATAAATGCATGTGCAGAATGATGATTGATAAATGAAAATGAATTGTAAACCAACCAACCCCCCCCAAAAAATAATGCATTTCATGAATGGATTTGAAAATCAGTTATTTTTAGGCTGCTTCTAAATTTCCACAATAAGAAACCATTTGATTTGATTATTTCTGCCTGATTTCTTTACACGGACAGTTGAATTGCCACTAATATGATGACACCATTGTTTGTATCTGTACAATTTTTATGTGCAAGAAATGAATCAGAACAATATTTGCTGACAGATATTTTGAGCTGTATTTTTATATTCATTGCAGTTGCAGTTATTTTTTATTTATCATAAATTTAATCTTGTTTTTAAATTCTTTTGCATTAACGTTTTTATTGAAGCATACTTATAATTTCAAAGACAATATATGAAAGCAGTAGTTCTCCCCAGTTAACATTTTTAAAAACAAAAAAATCCAACTTGAAATAGAGCACATTAAACAGTTTTTAAATAGAGCACATTAAACAGTTTTTAACAGTTCAAATGCAGCTCAGGTGAATTGAAAATAAACTGCAGATCTGGTAAAATGACCAGTTTCAGGGTCTGTATATGTGGATGCAATTTGATACGTTTTTGTATCATCACATACATCATGCAGCATGCTGCCGCTGTGAGTATGTAAAAATGTAACAAACCTGTGCATTTAGAATGCAGTAATGTGTGAGAGCTCCTGTAAATTAGTTCAGTTACATATATGAAAATGCACTCAATGCAGTACAAAACTTTTATTTAATTGTTAAGATAAACTGAAAAAAATTAAGAAAATTTAAAATCGCAAGGATACATATTTCATTCAAAATACCTCTGCCCATTCCAGAGTATGCAGATGTAGGTTAATGCTTGGGAATCCTACCAATTATTTATAATAGAAATACATGTTTTAGAGAGTTCTGCAATTGATGCCCTTTCCTCACATATGCATATGCATGAACTTTCAACCATTTCTAGATGAGTCAAGCATGACTTGCAAAAATTACTGATTATTTTTGTCTTAAACCAATTCTGGTGCAAATAGGAGAGTAAATAGCAGGATAAAGAAAGTGAAGAATTGAAGTGGAGTTTCTCACCAGACACAGATGATAATTCTGTAATGATGTCAGATGCTGGATTAGACAAACCACCAAAAAAGAAACACATTTGAATCAAATTTTAAGAAAACTTGGTTGTTACAGTGGATATGGTTACAACACATCATCAGGATAGGATGTATGCTGTGTAACATGTATAATATTTGCAAATATTCAGGGGAAAATTATCCTTTTACATTGGAAATTAGTGTTTGAATTTTAGCATATCAGCTCTTGCAGTACAAGCAGTCACCAGATCACATGCATCTTGTGCAGAGAAATCAGTGAGATAATACCTGACTGTGAATGATGGTGGTCTCAGCAAAGATTATTTATATACAGATAAGGAGAAAGATTAAATTTGGAAACAGTCAACAGATTAATACTTATACAGCCCAGAAAGGGAATTTTATGAGCATTTTGATTTCAGCAGAGACCAACAGAGTTGAGCATGTAGAAAAAATATATATTTCACTGTTGTATATATTATGAATTATGCCAATTTCACCCTCACCACCACAATTTTATTAAATTCCCTATCCTTGTTTTGGTGATGGGTGAGGGAGATCCACTCTTCAGATAAAATCCTAGCAGCATCTCTGCATCAGAAAGCTTCATGATTGAGTTCACATAAAAACGTCTTGTGTCTCACAGGGTGAAAGTTGATATGCTTGAGATTACTGTGTTCTGCTGTCATTGGACACTGGAATGGTATCACTCTTGTCCTAGATTTTAATGATATACCACCAGAAAATATCTTGGACTTTTTAACAGAATGTGGTTTACTGCATGTAGTAAATTTTGACCTTTTGTTGTAAGGATATGACCATTTTACTTTTCTCTTCTATTTTACATATCGTCTAACACCTTTCTCTACAGTTTGTAGGAATAAATATTTATGTTTACTTTGGAGGAGTTTGTCTTCCTTAAGATTCCCTTAAACTGGTCTTAGAGCAGAAGAGCTTATGGGATGGCCTGTTGTCTATTGTCCATCATACAATGTCTATCCATCCATTAGCACAAACTTGTTATTGCTAGTCTTAAAACTTGTACTATTGACATAAAACTTTACAAATACATTCATCCCAAGGTCTAGTTAGTCCTAAATGAAAATGGTGCCACTCAGACATCCAACATGGCTACCACAGCAGCCATCTTGAGAATCTTGTTATCATTCTTCCTGAATGGATGGTCATATCAACATGGGATTTCACTAAAAGACATTTTATGATGTCTAGTCTAAATGAACATGTTGGTATCTGACATTTTGAAAATCTTATCACTACTCCTAATGGAAAGTCATGTTGTAATGAGATTTTCACAAGAAGTCTTCTTATGATGTCTGAAGCTGTAAAAATTTAGGAAACATCTACCAGGTATGCGATCAGTTCTAATATTGGTTACCTGGGTACCTGATCAGAATCTATGTGACTTTTGCTCAATGGTCATTGGTTTATTTAAAGCTAGAGATCTAGCTGTAGAAGTTATGCCTTTAAGGTTTGTTATGTTAATGTGGAGAGAAGTGACATCCATTGTAAACAAAAAGAAATCATCAGGTAAATTGCAGATTGCTTGAATTTTTTTTTTAAATCTGTTATGACCTTAATGTATGAAGGTATAAATTTGAGGAATAGTTTAATGTGTTTGTCTATGAGGCTATTGATATTTTTTGTTGGTTAATTGTTTCCACTTACAATCTGTCTTCCAGGAATTTTTCATGGAATAAAGCTTTTATATATTTTCAGAAGGAGATAGAATCTCAGAGTATGGATTTTATCATTAATAAGATTCAGAAAAATCTTATCATCTAATTCCCCTGTAGTCATGAATTTGTATTACAAGGTTTAAAACCATATTGTGGTATGTTTCAGTATAGGTCTTTCCTTTCTTTGGTATAATTTTCGTCATTTAGTTGTCTTAGGGCGTCTTTAATGTAATCATTAATGTTCATGTTTATAATTATAGAAGAGCTTTTATGGACTTTTTAATCACAATATTTTGTTGTTGCATAGTTCGTGGAAGGACAGGTTTCCATTTTTGTGATAATCAAGTGGTATCTCCATTTGTGTGTGTATGTGATTTGGATTTTAACAT